>CM042245.1:38456133-38651133 GCA_023566225.1 Romanogobio albipinnatus
TTACGGATATAATCCCATAAGTACGGTTGGAAATTCCATCCTCCTTTTAATAGCGGTCCCAGCAACCCATCCCTCTGTTTATTTTTAGTCTGTCTTTTGGCCTACAGCGATGTACACAAACATAAACCGTGATTCTATACGCTAATGCCGAGCAGAGCTCTCGCCAGCTTTAGATGCCGTACCGCCGCTTGCCTAGCGTTTTTTCAAACCATGTGGGATTTTAACAACTCTCCGGGAAAGTCAGATCATCTGTTTTTCCGACATAAAATGACATTTTCCAGCACCAGATATGTCATTAAACGCAATTAGGGAGGAGAATGTTTTGATGAGGTATATTTTCACAAAATAATATTGAGAAATTTATAAGCAAGCACTTTTCAGGGCTGACACGGATGCAAACGGGATGGAAAATTACTACAAGTCGGCTAACATCCCTTGCTCAAAATGGCAACAGCGAGCTGTTTAAGTTTACAGTCTCTGCGAGCTGCAACCATCATAAATCTGATCATGTTTAATCTATAGAACACACTTATCAGAGCGAGGCTATAATGCAGAGTAAATGTTTGCACACTGGTCCGGCTGTGTGGATCCAGATGCTGAGGGGCCCAGCTAGCTGCGCAGGGATCGACTCCAAGCATATCAGATAACCGTAGGGTGAGCACTGGCTTTGGAAAGTGTTGCTGCTCTTACACTACCATGAAATACAAATGGTCTCTAGCCTCAATTATATGGCTTTCACTTAAAAATCACTCACAGCAAAGAGAACAGATAAATGCCGTTTTCTCAGGCACTTTTGGATTTTCAGAGAGACAGCTGCAGTCGTTTTGTACCATTTAATATCCTCTGATCATAGTGACCACATGCACATGAATTTGATGAGCTGTCCATAAGTACAATGCCAAAAAAAAAAAAACCTGTGCAAAAGAATACAATGGGGCTCATTGTCAAACAGTTTAAAGTTTTAAATGTTTCATTTAATTAATTACATACACACACAAAATTCTCTAACATAGGTTTTGTATATTGGTTTAATAGTTCAAAACCTCTTCAAAATGGTTTGAGTTAATATTCAGTTTAAATTTAAGAGACTTCTGCCTTCCAAATTAATTTTAACAAACCTTGTTTTTAAATAAAAGTTTTTTTTCCAATCCATTTACATAAAGTGAAGATGGATTTTAACCAAACAATTGAAAAGTATTAATTTTTTCCACAAATTTTCATTTGGGGCAAGCTGTCACAAGCTGTGTTTTTAATGCCATATATTTATGCAATTCATTAGAGATGTATCAGCTAAACAACCGCTCCATACTTTTTGTTACATTTGACATTTTTTTTCTCTTTTTGTATTCTTATAATAAGGTTACTATCAATTATTTGCTGATAAAGCTGTTTCATGGCAGGTTAAATAAACTGTATCTTAATATAATGCACAGCTTAAACTTTAGATTAACTAAGGTGTAAAATTGACTGGAAAAATCCCCCCTTAAAAATTACACTTAAAAAATAAAAGCCCATACTTATAATGAATTATAGCCCCATTTATATTTATTTTACCATTCTATAAATATATTTATAAAGACCCATTAAGACTTATACTGCAGTATGAGAACAGTTATAGTTACATTTATAAAAAAAAAAAAAATGTATGATTACGTCATGCATTTGCTTTTTCAATGTGCAAAAAAGTGTTAACAAATTTATTTACTGGAGTAAAAAGCCTGCCAACTAGTCCCACTCCCCATACATTAGTTATTTCTATTAACAAATTATGCTACAGAATTGCCATTAGGCCTGTGTATAATTGAAATTACAAATCAAGTGGAAAAAAATGTAGTGCAATTTTTTTTCTCACTTTGCTCTTCAGGACTTATTCATAACTTTTATTAATTGTTTTAATTCACAGATGCAACAAATAAGTCATGTCTGCACTAATAGTGTTATAGTAATGCTTGGCAGGTTTCTTTGTTAAAGCCATCTCAGTGCCAACTTCAGCATGCCATTCTCTGTGCCCAGTGGGCACTGAGACAAACAACCGTAGCTGAGCCATTATGATGCCAGCCAATGACGACAGCTGTTGAATTCCTGTGGCCTCCTCTGTCTAATTAGCAAATAAATGGATCAGGTTGCAGCCGCTGCCCTGCACAAGACTGGTGGAGGTACGGCACCAGCAAGATGGACTGTCTGCAACATGGGCTTTGAAGTGTCTGCTCTCTCAAAACATCTGAGAATGCCAAGATTCCATACTGCAGATCCACCATTTAGGACAGGGGAAAATACCTGTTATTTTCTTTCTTGAAACTTCAAAAAATAGCCAAAAGCACCATAAAATATCATAAAATTGGTCCATGTGACGCAGGCACTATATTTCCAACTCCACGGAGTCAATGAGAGATATTACTCAAGAAATTACTCAGAATCAGTTTGATTCATTTAAATAAAAATAAAAATAAAATAAAAAAAACACTGTGAACCAGATCAGATAATTTGTTTTTTTCATGAACACAGAGTCAAGATTTTCAGTGAATAATGACTTACATTTTAGATGACTTGGGATATAGCACACACAAGCCGTTTACTTTAATGATACTTTTTTTTTTTTATCTTGAAAGCTCTAGTACGCTTTCATTGTAAATGCATAGAAAGGAGAGACCAGCACAGTCTTACATTTTTCTCCTTTTGTGTTCAACAAAAGAAAGTCACATGGGTTTGGAATGACATTTTGGGTGAACTATCCCTTTAAGGCCATCATCTCATAAATGAGGCTTGTGGATTTTTGAATAATGTTTTGGGTGACAGATTTGGTCTTTTAGTTATGTCACACATCCGGTTCTTCCATGTTACCATCTGAAACCTCTTTGCTGTAGTTATCCTCTTAACAGTTTGTTTTACGCTTTGATCTTTGCAGATTTCTTAAAAGAAACAGAGTTTCTCTAGGATTTCACAGGCTTATTTCTATAGTTTTCTCTGTGTGGTATTACTAAGCTTCTTATTGTTGCCGAGCAGAATTTGAATGAACCACAGAAAAGCATTCAATGAGATGTAATCAGAGGCTTAGACTCTCTGTTTTTCACTCTGGAGACCGGATATTTGGAGGTCCATTAAAATGTCTGTCAAATATATTTGTTGACAATATAATGAACGAACATTTCCTTCATTCATAACTGTGAAAATATATTCAGAAACAGGATTGCAAAAGGACAAGGAAATTAGATTTTGAAAGCATGTCAAACATGTCTGAGGAAGAAAAAAGACATCAGGACCTGCCAACCTCAAGGTAATTTTTAAGCGGATTCAAATCTTTATAATTACTAAAATGACTCTCTATCAAAAGTAGAAAGCTGAAGATCCATCAATCCAAAAACAGATCCTCCCACAGCAGAGGTCAAAGCACAAACACAGTCCAGTGACAGTAAACATAACTGACAGGAAACAATTTAGAACCATTTCTGTTATGTCTACAAGCCCAAGTGGAAAGGTCACCACTAATGTCAAACGCTGCACGTCACAAATCAAATGTGAACGTCAAGTGTCACTATATGGTGTTAAACACACAAAAAGACAAGGTGAGAAATATCCTATGACTCTGTGCAAGACGCACCCAGTCATTAACAAACATCTCAGCAGGCTAAGCAGAGAAAGAAAGAGAGAGTGAGAGTTGAACTGAATGACTGATATTTAAGTTGACCACCACCTGTTAGACAAAAAAAGTGGTACAGCAAAAGAGAAGAAAAACAAGTCAGCAGAAAAATCCATCTTAAATCAACCTATTTAAATCAACCAAAAGCTATTTTTTCCTTAGATGATCCAAAAAAAACCCTACAATACAGTACACTTTGCTATTAAACGAGAAAAACAAAACAAAACAATATATATCCACATTTTAAATACAAAATAATACTCATTTGAGAGTTACTTTAGATAAAAAGTATCTGAACGAACAGATATCTGAAGTATCTGAATAGAATAGAATAGAATGTATTCTGTTCAGAGAACACTTCTTAGTTATTCATGAAGCAAACCAACTCAACCAAGATGTCCAGCCTCTTAATAAAAAACAACTCACTAACCAAACTAGATTAACCAAGACCCTCTTAATAAACTAACTTACTAACTCTCTAAATAACTAACTCGAAATAAATCAAGACCCAATGTCATGCTTCTCGATGAACTAACTCACTAACCAGAATAACTAAATCAACACCAAAAGCCAATTTTTTTACTAACTCGCTAACCAAACTACCTCAAAATACTTCTAAAGTGTATTCCCTTTGGACTAACTCACTAACTAACCAAACAAACTCAATCAAGATCCAAAGGCCACCCTCTAAACTAACATACTAACGAAACAAACAAATTTGTATCAATTCTAAAAGACAATCCTTTTGATGAACTGACTAACTAATCAAACTCAATCAAGACCCAAAATCCATCCTCTCAATGATCTACTGTAACTAAACAACAAAACCAAATCAAGACCCATTGTCATGCTTCACGATGAACTAACATACAGGGAGTGCAGAATTATTAGGCAAATGAGTATTTTGACCACATCATCCTCGTTATGCATGTTGTCTTACTCCAAGCTGTATAGGCTGGAAAGCCTACTACCAATTAAGCATATTAGGTGATGTGCATCTCTGTAATGAGAAGGGGTGTGGTCTAATGACATCAACACCCTATATCAGGTGTGCATAATTATTAGGCAACTTCCTTTCCTTTGGCAAAATGGGTCAAAAGAAGGACTTGACAGGCTCAGAAAAGTCAAAAATAGTGAGATATATTGCAGAGGGATGCAGCAGTCTTAAAATAGCCAAGCTTCTGAAGCGTGATCATCGAACAATCAAGCGTTTCATTCAAAATAGTCAACAGGGTCGCAAGAAGCGTGTGGAAAAACCAAGGCGCAAAATAACTGCCCGTGAACTGAGAAAAGTCAAGCGTGCAGCTGCCAAGATGCCACTTGCCACCAGTTTGGCCATATTTCAGAGCTGCAACATCACTGGAGTGCCCAAAAGCACAAGGTGTGCAAAACTCAGAGACATGGCCAAGGTAAGAAAGGCAGAAAGTCGACCACCACTGAACAAGACACACAAGCTGAAACGCCAAGACTGGGCCAAGAAATATCTCAAGACTGATTTTTCTAAGGTTTTATGGACTGATGAAATGAGAGTGAGTCTTGATGGGCCAGATGGATGGGCCCGTGGCTGGATTGGTAAAGGGCAGAGAGCTCCAGTCCGACTCAGACGCCAGCAAGGTGGAGGTGGAGTACTGGTTTGGGCTGGTATCATCAAAGATGAGCTTGTGGGGCCTTTTCGGGTTGAGGATGGAGTCAAGCTCAACTCCCAGTCCTACTGCCAGTTTCTGGAAGACACCTTCTTCAAGCAGTGGTACAGGAAGAAGTCTGCATCCTTCAAGAAAAACATGATTTTCATGCAGGACAATGCTCCATCACACGCGTCCAAGTACTCCACAGCGTGGCTGGCAAGAAAGGGTATAAAAGAAGAAAATCTAATGATATGGCCTCCTTGTTCACCTGATCTGAACCCCATTGAGAACCTGTGGTCCATCATCAAATGTGCGATTTACAAGGAGGGAAAACAGTACACCTCTCTGAACAGTGTCTGGGAGGCTGTGGTTGCTGCTGCACGCAATGTTGATGGTGAACAGATCAAAACACTGACAGAATCCATGGATGGCAGGCTTGTGAGTGTCCTTGCAAAGAAAGGTGGCTATATTGGTCACTGATTTGTTTTTGTTTGGTTTTTGAATGTCAGAAATGTATATTTGTGAATGTTGAGATGTTATATTGGTTTCACTGGTAAAAATAAATAATTGAAATGGGTATACATTTGTTTTTTGTTAAGTTGCCTAATAATTATGCACAGTAATAGTCACCTGCACACACAGATATCCCCCTAAAATAGCTAAAACTAAAAACCACTTCCAAAAATATTCAGCTTTGATATTAATGAGTTTTTTGTGTTCATTGACAACATGGTTGTTGTTTAATTATTAATGTTGTAAAATTAATCCTCAAAAATACAACTTGCCTAATAATTCTGCACTCCCTGTACTACACTCTAAAAAATGCTAAATGGTTTCAACCCATGTTTGGGTCAAATATGGACATACCCAACAGTTGGGTTTAAAATTAATTAAAAAATGTAAACCAATGGTTTGGTCTGTTCATATTCGACCCAAATATGCGTTGAAACAACAGAGCATTTTTAGAGTGTAACCAAACTAGCTAAATTAACACCAAACCTGTCCTTATGATGAACGAACTAACTAACTAACTAACTAACTAACTAACTAACTAACTAACTAACAAACTAACAAACTAACAAACTAACTAACTAACTAACTAACTAACTAACTAACTAACTAACTAACTAACTAACTAACTAAACTAGCACAATGAAGTTCCAAATCAAACTCAGTCAAGACCCAAAGTCCATCCGCTCAATGATCTGCTGTAACTCACTAAACAACAAAACCAAATCAAGACCCATTGTCATGCTTCACGATGAACTAACAAACTAATAAACCTAAATCAACACCAAAAGCCTATCCTTTTGATGAACTAACTTACTAACTACCCAAACTAACAAAACAATAAAGTTCCAAAGCTTATTCACTTGAGAAACTAACAAAACTAACTTTATTAAGTCCAAGTCCATCCTCTTGATTAACCAATTTGCTAACTAACCAAACAAACTCTATAAAGACCCAAAGATCAACCTCATTAAATGATTCATTCATCTTTCCTGATATGTGGACCAGCTGACATCCAGTGCTCTCTAAAGACCAGTTGGGTGGATGCTGTATTAATCATATAAAGGTGAATGTGGTGTGCCATCAGAGAGATATGCTGATGTCTGTGGAGGCAGCAATGAGCGTATCTCTCAGTTGTCAGGCTGTATGCCACTAACAGATGGAGCCCAGATGATGCAGCCACTTTACAAGCCCTAACACACTTAACTGCACTGGTCCTCCCACACAACCAGGAGAGGTAGCCAATCAGTCAGCCTCTCCTGACGGCCACAAACTCAAACCTGCAGAAGACCTGGCTGCATCTGAAAACTGAAAAATGCTGCCTAAGGTAGGAAGGCATCAAGGCACATCCAAATTCAATGTTAGCTTCACTTCCTGTCTCCTGATATACCTTCATCTGATTGATTTTTGAAGGCAGCATAGATGTATCCTTCGCTGCCTTTGATATCCCACAATCGTATGCATTCCATTCTGTGACAGTTGAGCTAGAAAAAGAAAGATGCCATCTGAAAGTAGCAGTTGCAGGTCAGTTTGTGTGTAAATATACGTTTTTGACCAATCCTGATGTCATTTCTAGCAAGAAATTACTACTGTAGTAATTTTATATTTGTTTAGTTCAGCTGTCAAGTCAGCTGCCTAAGTTTTCAGGATACAGCCACTGACAGCAACTCATATGTGTATAGACAGACATATTTGCAGTTTATGTGGTGCATTCTGGGAATTGCAGTCCAATTGTGTGCCTAGTCATCTGTAGCCTTTTGAAATGCATTGTGGTGAAAGTTTTAATTATAAAGTCAAATTTATTTAATCCATAAGAATGGAGATTACAGTGCTTACGCCCACCGCCATACTCACATATAAAAAAAAATAAAAAAAATAATAACACAAAAATACACTACAAAATAATAAATTAACATTAAATACACACATACTAGAAATGCTCTACAAATGTACGTTTATAGTGCTCATTGTGCTGCCTAACTGCTTGTGGTATGAAAGAGAGAGCATACCGTTTAGTGCTTGTTGCTGGTGGTCTTAACCGCCCACTGCGCTTCATGACCATGTTGTCCAAACAAGCATGGAGAGGGTGACAAGAGTCCTGCATAATCTTAGCTGCCATTTTATCCAGGCGGTCATAGTATACGCTATCAATTGTAATTCAGCCTAGCCATTTTACCTGGCCTTTTGTTCAGTTTATCAATCCTATTCTTCTCAGTAACCCTTGCATTCCCACCCCATCCCACAACACAGTAGCTCCACACACTACATATAACAGACATAATAAACATTTTCATTACATCAGAATTAACATTAAAAGACTGCAATTTCCTCATACAGTACAAGCGTGGACTCAATTTGTCCAGCAATGATGAAATATGATCAGTCCATGTCAGCTTATCATTAAAAACAACCCCCAAGTATTTATATGTATTCACTCTTTCTACAGTTACCCCTTTAATTTCCACTGCCTCAGTTTCTCTTTTATTTCTTCTAAAGTCAATCACTAACTCTTTTGTTTTCTTGAGATTGAGCTCCAGAAAATGACTGTCACAATACTCAAAAAAAGCCTTTATCTAATTTCTATAGTGGCTGTCATTGTCCTTTTCAATTAGACCTAGTAGAGCTGTGTCGTCTGCAAATTTCACTACTTGGCAACTTGGATGCTGTGGGCGGTAATCTGCCGTGTAAATAGTAAATAAGAATGTTGATATAACTGTACCTTGTACCTTGGGGAGAACCTGTATTTGTGGTAATTTTTCTGACTTTATGCTCGAGTTCAACTTGACAAATTGAGTTCTGTTCTCTAAAAAATTTAAAATAAATAAACTGAAAAATAAATAAATAAATAAACTCAAAAATCAACCTGGTACCTTCATATTTATGAGCTTTTCAAACATTATATGTGGTTGAATAGTGTTAAAAGCTGAACTAAAATCATAATATAAAACTTTGACGCAATGCCCACTAGTGTCCAGGTGTGTATAAATACAGTCCAGTTTAAAAACAATAGCATCTTCTGCCCCCCTTCCTTTCTGGTATGCAAACTGACAAGGATCAAGATATATATATGTGGCTTTAAGTTATTTAAAACTATTTTTTCACACACTTTCATGGCGACCGAGGTGAGGGCCACCGGTCTCAGGTCATTCATACACTCCACTGCTTTCTTTTTGGGTACCGGTATGATACAGGATTCCTTCCATAAATCAGGCAAAACATTAGCAGAAAAACAATGATTAAACAACATGCTGGCATGAGAAGATGCTGGCTAACTGAAAAGCACAGCTCTTCAGCACTTTAGGTGTAAGCCCATCAGGACTAACCGCTTTGGTGGCCTTCAACTTTCTAAACATATTATACACCTCATGCTCATTAGTTTGAAGGGCATATTCTCCTTCTGGGATGTTGGTTAACTGCTCTCTAAGACTAGTTCTTTCATTAGAAAAGTCAATTTGATCAAAACTATTGTAAAAGCTATTTAACTCATTTGCATATTCCATAGAGCCGTTTAGTTGGTGCCTTTCGGGCTTCCCTTTACCTACATATCCACTCAATAGCTTCATACCTTCCCACACCTTCTTCATGTCATTCTCTTTAAAAATGGTTTTCTACTTCCAATTTATACCTATATTTCTCCTTATTAATTTCCTTTCTAAATTCTTTATGGACCATTTTTCATGACTCTTTGTCCCCCCCTAGCAAAGGCTTTTCTCTTTTCCCTTATTAACCTTCTAATCTCATCATTCATCCAGGGTTTACAATTTGCATACAGCTTGACCCTTTTCTGTGGGACAACCACATCAGAACAAAAATGTAAGTATCCGCAAACAGACTCAGTAAATTCATTAATGTCCCTTGCAGTGTTCTCAAAAACCGCCCAGTCCGTTTTTTCAAATACGTCCTGCAGTCTCTCAATCACATCATCGGTCATCTTTTTCACTGTGATCTTTCTCATTTTCTGTCTCTGTACCAGTGGGATGTATTTGGGGCATAGCAGCACCAGGTTATGGTCGGCTTTGCCTAAACTTGGCAACTTTCGTGACACATACGCATCCTTGACTTTGGTGTAACAGTGGTCGAGGATTGTATCCCCCTTGGTGTTGCATTTAACGTGTTGATAATAGTATGACCCACTGGTCTTTACTGCGCAATGATTGAAGTCCCCAATTATCATCACAAAGGCATCCAGCAACACTGATTCCATACTGTGCACGGCCTCCTGTATTTCCTCTGCCGCTTCCTTAGAAGCATTCTTGTGCGGCACATACACCACCACCAGGATCACGTGTGAAAAGGGGTGTAATATGGGTGTATGTTGACAGTCAGTATTTCAGCATTTGGAGAGCATGTATGTGATTTGATAGAAGTGTTGTTTGGGTGGCAGTAATGCTCCTTTACGTAAGCCATAAGTCCTTCACCTCCTTGCTTTCCCGAATCTGCTGTTCTGTTCCCCCGAAAAACTTTAAATCCATCGATCTCAACTAGTTCATCAGTATGATGTCTCACAAGCCATGTTTCAGTAAATGCCATCAAACTTATGGATCTGAATTCATGCAAAAACATAACATTTGCTCTCAGTTCATCCATTTTATTCCCGATCGACTGTACATTGCCCATGATCAAAGACGGAATATACGGCTGGCATTTCCGTGATTTAAGTCTCTTTAAAACTCCCCCAGATTTACCTCTTCTGCATCTTCTTATCTCTTTCAGGGATCTCTCGGAACTCTGCCAAGTTGCCCGTCATACTCTTATGTTGTTCCAGGGAATCTCCAATCTCTCTTAGATCCGCAACTGAGTAACAAACTCTCAAAGCCGAGATAAACTCACAATTATCCAAAGACTGCAGTAAGTATATGCAGAGCAGCGACAATAAGCACTTATTGATGTTCATTGTAGCGTCTAAAAATAGCAAACTTTGAGCATAGTAACACGGGGGAATAGCGAGGTCTGCCACAGGAGCAGCGACCGGAACCGGAACTCTCTCCATGCAGGAGAGTTTTATTGTTCACAAATCTGTATAGATTAGTATTGCGACACTTTTCTTTCTGTTGAATGGCTTTTTATCGCACTGTTTGGATTTCTTTCAGTCTTTTTCCGAACTGGAGGGCGTCTGGTTGTGTTCAAAGGCACTCTCTGCATGCTCAATTCCTGTGGTTTCCAGATTTAGGGACGAGACAACACTGTCAGACTGAATTTGTCCCAACAATGCCTGATAAGAGAGGAAAGAGGTGTAAACAGGGATTTGATGAAGCAGCCGTTAGCCACAAAACATCCGCTAAGAAGCCAAGAGTCTCCTCAGTGACATCTTAATGTTAATGCTAAATGAGATCACAAACTGCATATTAAATTGGCCAATTTTCCAATATGTCGCCTCAGATGATCTTCGAGTCACGCCTATGTAAACACCTCAGGGACGTCTTCAAATGCTGCAATCCCTGAAACTACTAATAAAGCCAGGCTAATGGGATATGCTTGTGTACAGGGGAACTCCCATTCTGATGCAAAACCTCCAGAAATAGCTGTCTCTCAATGACTATTCTGCAAACGGCAGAGAAGGCTTATTTTGGGGACCAACATGTTCAGAATTCCAGACTAATCCGAATACCATCCTTGGGATCGTAGAAATTCCTTATGGGAAAAGTGGGTTCTACCTTTTTAGCTTCTGGTGCAGTTGCGGTTCAAAAGACAAACGTTTCCATAAGGGTCAGTGAATGAACAGACAGACAGCCTGTAGGCTGCGATTTATCTGCCTCTCTTCATGCCAGTTTAATTAAGCCCCGAGAGACCAATCAGATCAATGAGAGAGAGTTTATTACGCATGTAATTTAGCAACCATCTTCATTGCTGGGAAAGCACCCAACAGTACACTCATTTAACTGAGTCACTTTTAACAGGTGCCTTTAATGGACACAAGCAAGTGTTTTTTTGCTAATGCCAAAGTAGTAAATTTTTATTGGCTAGCAGCGGAAAATGCATGGAGGGCTATCTAATCCTAATCGATAAGAAATTTCCTTTCTGAATGATAGTTATAATTGATTATTCCTCAGTGGCAGATTGCAGACTCCCTGAGCAATGAGGCTTGATGTGATTTACTGTTTAATATTAACTGCCACACAGTATAACAAATACAGGAAAAGGGGCACAATAGATTAGCTTCCTGAACACCTTAACCAAGCTGAAGCCAGGATATTTCTTATCCTCTCATTTAACACACATAAATGACCCCATCTTACACAACTCCAGAAAAGACCAGCCTAAACCAGCATGGATTTTTGACGGTGAACCAGCAAAAAATGCTAGTGAACCAAGGGTGCATTTCCCATACAATGAAGTAACTCGCTGCCTAACTAACATAGTACGATGCATCGTTTAAAGGGGTCACTGGATGCCCATTTTCCACAAGTTTGTATGATTCTTTATGGTCTTCATGTAAAGTCTGTAACATACTTTGGTTAAAGTTCCTCAATGTTTGTGTAAAACAACACCCTTTTTACCTCCTCAAAAACAGCTCTGTTCACAGCGACCTGCTTCGGTGCATGTCACTTTAAATGATAATGAGCTACTGCTCACCCCACCCCTCTCTTCCGTGGGGCGTGAAGTGCTCCCTTGGCAGACAGTGTACAACTGGCTGAGTGCGGAAATATGCTCATATAGGACAGTCTGTCAGCAGCCGTGGGCGGAGCATGAACAATATGACATCATATTGCTCAGAAAATTTTAACGGGTTGATTATTGAGAGTGTTTATGCTTTTTGGGAATTAAAAAAAGGAGTGAATTAATATTTATCATTGTAGGGTGGTTGTGTCCACACACTGCAAAGACATTTATATGCAAACACCATATAAAAGTGAATTTTGCATCCGATGACCCCTTTAAGAAGTCAACTAGCTAGTCATGGCTTTTTCCCTAAACCATATTGTCGCAAATTTGTTGTTCGATCACATTGGTTGATAATGTCACACAGAGGGTGGAGTAATATCTTTTTTTAATGAATTAATTTAAAGCAGCACTAGGTAACTTTTCAACCTTCAAAATATATTTTCAAGACTCTTGTGATGATACATCGACTTACAATAGGTTGAATGACACGTCTGCCATAGCCTGACGGGGTCGGTATCGTTTTTAATCGTACTTTTAATCTTCGGGTTTCGGGTAGTAACCCGAGAAAAAAAAGAACTACAAAATTCGACTGCTTTACGGCATATACGTCACTTCCACCATCACCCCCACTTCCTTAAATTCGGACGTGCGAGCCCAACTATCCTTTGTTTGCCGGATGTTATAGTCATGGCCGAGGCAGCACAGAAAAAGAAGAAAGCAAAGGTTTTGTCGGAGGAATGCAAAAAGAGAAAACGAGAAAGTGATCGTATTAAAGGCAGGACGAGGATCAACATTGGGCCAGCGTTTGCTCGTTGGCGTGAGCTGAAGGAGGTCAATATATTATATTGACGATATATGGCTATTACCTGCCACTCAAACATTGAATTGAAGTATCATAGATTCTGTAAAACGGTAACCAATAGACTAGACTACTATAATGACGCTGGCTTGTAAACGTGAGCATCGTGATCATTTGGCGTTTGAAAAAAATAATAAAACCCATGAAATTATATTTATATGACATGCTGAAACATATGCCACTGTACCTGGGATGAAGACATTTCACACGTGACGCAAGCAGAACACCTGCATGTGAACTCCTCCTGCAGTGTTCAGGGCTATCATAGTTGTCATGTCAACAAATGCACGTGCGATGCATCTCCTGATGTAGGAAGACAGAGTTTACGACAATAGTAGAGGACAATACTGTTTCCCAACTGTAGGGGGACCCCGAGAGCAAAACCTACCTAGTGCTGCTTTAAAATCGAATTAATGCCAGGTTTTTCACTATGAATTACATGGCATCTGAGGACTATTTCAAATTTTTTTCTCAGTTATTTTGCTGATTCAATCATAGGCTCCTTCTAATGTACTAGAGCACGTATGCACATGCACACTCTTCAAAAATGGCGCTTTAAATCTCTTGACAAACTAAAAGACGTACAATAAATGAAATTTGTATATATTCAAAATGGAATATACAGATTGCACTGAATGTCAGATTGCTTATTTTGCTCAAGATAAGGATTTATTACAGTAAGTCCACGTTATACAAACAAGAACCTATGCTTCTAACCACATGTCGAGAGCCAACCAAACAATGCTGTTTGAGAATGTTTGTTGGAATTATGTTTTTTCTGGCTAAGATGGAAGGCTTGCTGGTTAAAAGACTAGTTACAAACCCCTATGACTTATTATTTTTCTGTAAAAATCCACAACAATAAATTTTAAGAATGTTAAAGCTGTTTTTGTCCATACAATTTAAATCAATTTTGTGCAAAAGTTTCAAAATTGAAAAAGGACATATGTGACCCTGGACCACAAAACCAGCCACAAGTCGCATGGGTATATTTGTGGCAATAGCCAACAATACATTGTATGGGTCAAAATTATCAATTATATCGACATAAAGTAAAGATCATGTTCCATGAAGATATTTTGTAAATGTCCTACCGTAAATATTTAAAAAATGTATTATTAGTAGTAATTAATGCATTGCTAAGGACTTCATTTGGACAACTTTAAAGGCGATTTTCTCAATATTTAGATTTGTTTTTGCACACTCAGATTTTCAAATAGTTGTATCTCGGCCAAATATTCTGACGAAGCGCTGTTAAATATAGTTGAAAAATGATGACGCAAAAATAATAAATAAAATGCTTTTTTTAAAAAGGCACAAGAACCCATGGATGCTTTCTTAATATCATGATTAAAAACCAATAGACAATATGCGACGTGCGGGACAAGGGGTGAAAATGCTGTGCGGTACAACGCAAAGCGGGACGGGTGGTCACCCTATTAAGGGAGGTTAAAAAAGGCCTTCTGAAGTGAAGCGATACATTTTTGTGAGAAAAACTTTCATTTTTAAAACTTTATAAAGTAAAATATCTAGTTTCTGCCAGTATTCAACTTACAAAGAAAGTGTAACGCCTCTCGTTTTTCAAATGCTTACACTACATCCTATGTCACGTATACGGAAGGCGGTCTGGCGGAAGCTAGGTATTTTACTTTATAATGTGTTAAACAAGGATATTTTTCTTACACAAAAGCATCACCTCACTTCAGAAGGCCTTTATGAACCCCACAGAGCCATGTGGATTACTTTTATAATGGATGGATGCACTTTTTTGGGTTTCAAATTTTGGGCAGGTCATTTTTATATATAAGTCAGATTATATTCGTCTGAAAAAAGAATGTCATAAACACCTAGGATGGCTAGAGGGTGAGTAAATCATGGGGTAATTTCCATTTTTGGGTGAACTATCCCTTTAATGTCATGATAAGCACCAATGAGGTTTGATGGTACTGGCATGTGGCCAAATTGACTTTCACTGCATAGACAAAAAACAACATTTTCATTTTTTTTACTGAACTACTCCTTTAAGCTATAGTTACGAACCCTGTAAACCACATCCCATTTATCAACAATGCATGCTGTTTTTGCACATTAACCTGTTCCTATCAATCAAACACTGACAAAAACCTTAGCAATCACAGATAATTATCCCGACAATCTGCAACATTGGGTTACTCTGATGGTGCTGATGGGTTACTCCTGTGAAGCTTGGCTGTGATACAGTGTGGGTATGTCAGATTCCTCCATAACCTCAACTTCCCTTAAACAGTTTCATAAACAGGCACACTTCCTCAGTGTAAAACCTCTACATACGTGTGCACACACATGCTGGCCGCAGGTGCAAGATCAATGGGCATTGAATGAAACAATGAAACCTCCCCCAAAACACTTAGCCTTGAACTTAAAACTAAAGCTTTTACTGCAGTCTTTGTGATCTTTCAATCTGACAAGCATACCTACATGGGAGTTGTTAGGTGAAGCAACTATCTTAGCATTCTCTGCTATACTCATTGACATGCAGAGAGTTATAGCCCAGTGCCCGGTCGGCCCATTCTACTGCAGAAAAGACCTGTGAGGCCACTAAAGCCTTTACTGTATTACAGCTTAGCAAGAGTTTAATCACTGCAATGTGCAACAGCAGAAACACAACATAAGCATAGAGGATCTCACCTACATGGATAACAGCAAAGAATCATTATTTTGCAAAATCATTAGCAAAAACATCATTTCGCAGACTGAAAGGAACAAAATAATAATGGGTCATTTTGTGACAGGAGCAATTTCACAAGACTGGGTTATTTTATTGTGACATACGCCGTTTATCATAAAAATGCTATATCTGCATAATACTGTTAAAATATACTCTACCAGTCAAAAGTTTGGACACATTTTATAATAACAGTTATGTAATCACAACAATGCAATAACAAAGTAAAGTATGTGTATTACTGTATGTGGAGACATATAAAATGATAAACAAGCTTTAAATACTATTGAAGTTTACATGTAATACTGGACATGTCCTTTACCATCAGTTTCAGTTAATTTAATTGTTTTAATTTATACACAGACACAATTTATGTTTGTCTACAAAACTAATTTGAAGTATTTTAACCTTCTGATCAAAAGCTCTGTAATAATTATTTAGAGTTAGTAATGTTTAAAAAAAAGAAAATCCTTAATATGCCAGGACTTTGTATAAACAAACAAGAAACAATGGTGGAGAGAACAGGCATTGTGCTATTACTGTCTTTACATTGCATAATCACTAACAGAATAAATTAACTAATGAAGCAATGAATATTAAAGCAATGGAGAGAAAAAGACACTTACCATTTGAGAGTGACTCTTGGGGCAGATGTTAATATCGTCTACCTTTTCATTTGCTGCAAAAGAGATATTGCTGGGTTAAACCTCTGGTACACAACAAAAAAAGCATACCATAACCTCTGGCCTTCCCATCCACGGGTTCCCGTCATGAGGCAAGAAAGTTTGCCTTTGCAGTTTGTGATTGAATGGGCAAATGTATGTTCGCAGTGTGGGAGAAAATGCTGAGAAAATGAACGGCTGTTAATTCATCAGCTGTTGGTTGCGAGTTTGTGACATAAGATCTGCCATTGTATGCTGGAGGTTCATAATAAAGTTTCAGGACAGCCCAGAGGAGGGGAAAATTGGATGGAGGGGGAAAGAAAGAAGGAAAAATAAAAAAGACAGACTGACACACATGCACACAACGCAAACCACTCTGGGCTCACTAAAGTGAACACATGGAAGACACATGCTTTAATAGTGCAGAATAGCATTCAATTCTCATGTTGATGATTTTCTACGGCTCCTAATCCAGTTTAACGTGAGCAGAATAACTTAAAGATGAAACACTGTAAGTAGTTATGTTTTAAAAAAAATAATTTTATCACTCAAATGAGCTGTGAAGATTTATTAGCCTGCACTGTGTGTGTGTGTGTGTGTGTGCGTGCGTGCGTGCGTGCGTGCGTGCGTGTGTGTGCATGCTCTCACCTATTATCTGGATGATTTCTGCCAGCAGAACTCCATCGGGTATGTCGTGAGTCAGGTCCTTAATAAGCCTTGGACAACCGGACTTGGCCAAATAGTGGTTCGCCCAATCAGTGTAGATCTATAGGAAATATGATAATTGTTTTGATAAGGAACAGAACATGGATGAATAAAAGTGTTTGTGGTTTGATTCATGGAAGATTAACTCAACACTGGCCTGAACCACATACTATGAGAGTTATAGAAAGAGAAAAACACCGCCATCAAAGTTGAGTGCAAATTAATCAAAACTATCAATGAGGCTTTAGCACTTGTAACAGATTATCTGGATCTTCTACTGGATAGAATCCAGCCCTAGCATGACATTGTGACACCACTGATCCATTTAATCAGATGTGGATTAAACAGATAACGGGTACCTACTTACGACAAATGAACTTTTCCAAAAGCTAATTCTTCTCTAATATATCTTTAACTCTTAAACCATCGCTAAAGTCTTTTAAATTAAGTCCTGGTGCATATCTGTTTTTACACAACTGTTTCAGAACAGTATCAGAAGTGAAAAAGAGGAAAAAAACATGTTAAAACAGCATACAGGGAAAACTAAATAGAAAGCCCTTATTTATTGCTTAATATACCGGGTCTGTTCGAACAAATGCAACCCCCTAGTGGCTAGTAATATGTCTAAAAGATTCCTTGGATATGGTGTTCCACAGGGGTCTGTTTTAGGGCCCCTTAAAATACTCATGTCGCAAATCTTAGCGGTTTTCCATTTCCCACCTAAGTGAAAGCACCCCAGTGGCAATGTACACTCTTAGAGCTCACATCTTCTCACTAATAGAGTTGCCTGTATGGGGCGTTTGTCTGTAACGTTTCATATCAGTGTGTGAATTATACAGTGAATATAAGATAGGCTCAACTTTTTCAGCTCAACCAAACAGCATGTATCTTACTTTCTGTATTTTCAATGTGCCATTTGATTTCTGGTCCTAACGGAAATTGGTCAAATTATGGTCAATTAGCCTGACGTCGTCATACTCAATTCTAGTCAGAATTTGAGTCTGATACTGCTCCGTTGGGCTGTGTTTATGGGGCGTGTTTCAACTGAACCAGGAAAGACCTCAATTGGATAGGCCTACAACCAATCAGAGCAATGGAGCGACGCATAACGTTAGTTGTCAAATGTCAACAGAACTCAACTGCACTGTGTTGCCAAGTCCACGGGTTGTTTTCCATGTCCGCGGGTTGAAGCGACCCCATTTATGTGATATACAGACCCAGGAATGTGAATTCCCCCCCGGAGGCTATTGGGCTTGTTTTTGGCTAGTTTTGAGTAGCAATTGGGCGGGTTTTGTTGTAAAAACTTGGCAACCCTGTCTGCCCGCACGCTGGAATAAGTCACGTTAGAAGAAGAAGATGGGTGTAAACGATCTTTGCCGGTGTTGTAAAAAAAGATTTTAAGGATACACAGAGTACTTACCAACACGATCATCATTTCTGAGAGAAATAGTAAAGGTGAATCCATATACGAACAAGTTCTCCGTTTAGGATTAGAACAAATTCAACCCAATTGCCTTTGATGACGTGGATGATTATGTTACTGTATCATCTGTCCATCATCGTCCAAAGCCCGCCCTGACAATTTCAGTGGTCCGAACAGTTTCTGTTCGGGCATAATTACTCCTCTATGCATCAAGTCCAGACCGAACTGCCCGAGCTCAAATGTTGTGGGCGGGGCTAAGTTCGGCTGGCATCCAGGCTAGTCAAACATCCTACTGTTGCTATAAACCTTTTCTTTTGACTTCCTTTAGGCAGATTGAGCCTTAATTAGGGTGGTCAGACCTCCCATAATCTGTACCCTGCTTCACGTTTAAGTTATGAATGACGTACATAAAGGTATTTAAAGTGGTCAAATTCATTTACTCCCACGAACCCAGTAAAATTTCAAAGGAATTTTTCATTCAAATAGATTCACGTTTCATTTTAGACCATATTATAATGCCTCGTAAAATTAAAAAACATCAGCCTCACTCCCTCGCCACCTCAAACACAGTGACCAATTAAACATTTCTGCCTTTGCCAGGCAAAAAGGAGCATTCAACTCAAAGATGTCATAGTTCAAAGGTTTCGTCTGTTGTGGTTTCAGCATATGAAGAGGAGTCGTTAACGAGAACAGGGTGATGAAGAACTCTTTAGTCATCCTCCCACTTAAACACAACACAATGCAAAAGTGAGCCAAAAAAGGCCTCCACTCACCACTCCAAACCACAGTCACCTCAGAGAGTTGAGTAAACAAAGAGCTACACTACCGCACATGCCAACACCTCCAGTCACGGCAGAGAAAACAACAAAGAATGTACACATTTCCGCAGCATCTACAAAGCCAGGTGAATTCTTATTTTGGTTTGGCTATGATATTGATGATTTTGTTCAGGAAGTAAGATTTCTGTGGCTTATCCTGAGTTGGTGAGGCAAACTGATGCAGTGGGTGAAAGGTCAGAAAAAGAAGTGGAGTATACAGTAATAGAGCTATTCTCTGCAGCACAACCCCATTCCCCTTTCCCCTGTCTAACAGAGGGCAGAGAGAATTGGGGTGCCGCAGTGCCACTGTTGTTCATGCACTTGATGGGCAGAAACTGTCCATCTGTACCTTTGAAAGGAAGGAAAGAAAAATCACTATGTCTTCCGCTTATTGCCTCCAGCGCCCAGAGATCAACAAAGAAAGCAGAGAGACATGGTGAGAGAAAGCAAGATGAGAGAACAAAACTACACAGAGAGAGAGAGAGAGAGAGAGAGAGAGAGAGAGAGAGAGAGAGAGAGAGAGAGAGAGAGAGAGAGAGAGAGAGAGAGAGAGAGAGAGAGAGAGAGAGAGAGAGAGAGAGAGAGAGAGAGAGAGAGAGAGAGAGAGAGAGAGAGAGAGAGAGAGAGAGAGAGAGAGAGAAACCCTGAGAGTCTAAACCCTGGATTAATGTAATTCTGGGTTATTTTTTTCAAACTACTGAAAAGTTAGCAGACTTCAATTTTGGTTAGTCATATTTTTGCACACTTTATATTTGTCAACCCTGGGTTGATGTTCCTTTTTGCATATTTATGAAGTTAATAACATCATTTGAACAAATACAGCACACAATGAGCAAACAACCTTGAGAAAGTTATCAGCAAATAACCTGAGCTATAAATGCCATCAGTAAATGTCAGCTGCCATCTAATCATTCTGGAGCTGTAGAAAAATTACAATGTGGATTTAATGAGAAAGAAAGCAGAAAGGAAAAATGAGAAATATGCTTTTCGTTGTAGTAGTGTGGGTCAGGGGTGCCCAATCCTTCTTTCCTAAATTGGAACATAAAGTCCAGACTAGAGGCTTAGTAACTACTAGCAAGTTTGTAAATAACGTCCTAATAACTTTTGTTGTTGTTGAGGAAATTATACTTATTATGAGTGATTTTATTTGACATGCACAACATGGACCGCTGAGTCTCATAGAGTCTCGCTGTTTAGGACGGGTTCATATTGAAGAGTCGCTAACAAAGTAATTTATTCACATAATGTTCTTAAAATGTAAGTGTGTGAAAATGTCAGCATTATCATATAAGTCTGTCAGGTAAAACAAGAGCTTATTGTTGCCGTTCAGCCAGTCTGCTATTTATTCCAACCGTTACTCCTGATTGGCTTCCGTAAATATTTAATTTATACGTAGAGTTGCTCTTCAATTAAGTTTAATGGTGCACTGTGAAGGAATTTTAGCAGTGTTCAGGGTTGGGTCTGAACTCAGGTGGGTAGATCTCCAGGAACAGAATTGGAACGGTTGTTGAATGTCCAATACTTTTACTGTTCCCTCTCAGAACCCTTCCCTCCATATAGTCTACCTTTGGGACTATTAAAGCTGGGCTTCATAACCTAGGGTTAAAATGATGCTAACATCTGTCTAAATTATACATGTGAAATGCTGCTGAAAAGCTGCTTAAATTCTAAGCCACCTGTTCTCAAACAGGTTTCCCGAACACTCCTCCCATTGGCCAGACAAACAGCCATTCCCCAAACGCTATTGGTTGAGCTAATGTTGCTGTGCAGAGCTGGCCAGGAAGCAAAACAAAACAAAGCAATGTTTTGAAAACAGCACAGAGCCAGTGTTTTCGCTCTTTAGGGAAATTGGTTTACTTACAGTTGTCTCTGCATATTAAGCTGGGATAAGGGTAGACATTTTAATGTCAAAGAAATTACTCACTTTAGCTTTAGATTGGGGTGTAATAAATGAGTAAAAAGGAACAGAAAATTAAAAATAAAACGCTGACAGGTAGAGCTAGAGGAGATTATTATTAAAATAAGACTAAAGGAGTCCCCCTGCATCCTATTAAGGAGGACAGTAGTGGATACAGATGAAATCTCCCTGAGAGAACCATTACCACAGTCATTTACTTTCTTAGAAACAGATTGGTTCATCTGAAAACCACCATTAAGATTTTTATCAGCATAGGCAACATACAATATATTGAAGAGAAGCTGGCATCTCCTATGCACATGATAACCAGCAGCACACTGTAAATGCTTTAATCAATGCTGCCATTAACACTCAGGCACAAGGGAGGGTGAAATGGGCCAGTCTGCAGCTGTAAATAAGCGACTGTTATGGCAGAAGGAAACTGGTTGTAAAGCAGTCTTTCAATCTGATAGTTTCATGGAGGGAAGTACACCGAGCCAAGGTTAAACAGTTTCCCGTCCCGTTATTTTAGGGGTAGAACTTGCTGATGTTTCCCACTGTGAGACCGGCAGAAGCTCACATGAATGCAAACACATCCAAAAGTCAGTCCCGGTGTTCTCTAGTCCCCAGATGTTTGCTGGATCCCATCTAAAAAACATCAATCTAGTGCCCTAGCACCCCTTGACTTCACTCACAGCTATTTATCATGCGTCACTGTTTTTTTTCCCGCGACCCATTATATTCATCCCAACAGCTCTGACACTGTGGTTTTGTCTCTATTAATGAGCAAGCGCTTGTTTGGCTGATGCATCACTCTGCTGTAAAACCCAACTATGCCACCCTCAGCATCCACACAGCGTGAAACGGACACACACACATACACTCATACAGCCGTCATTCATGAGTGCAGCCTCCTCCCCTCGCAAGTAGGTTGCCAGAGCACACATACATGCGTCCAGACACACACATCCATCAAACAAAAACACAAATCCCCAGGCTTTGTCCCTGACTCTAAGAAGCAGTCAACAGTCCCTGTTGTTTCAGCCTGCCAGAGTTAAGCTCAAGTGAAGTGTGTGTACCTCTTAAGAGTATCTGAGCCCAGGTTGTCCCCGTCCTCAGCGTCCCGCTGATAAACGGCAGCGTTCGGCTCTCTCTACAGTCTGCAGTGCCTATAACTGCGCAGGTACTGGAAGTCTACAGTTACAGTATTTGGCCAATAGGGGGAGTCAGCTGCTGAGAAAAGCTGTCATGCACAAGCCAGAGGGGTCTGCGAGTTCATTGCCTCGCAGATGATCCAGAGATCGTATTTGGTGTTTATTTGAATGCTTGTAGATGAAGTTTAGATTATGAATCACATGACTGAGTGGAAAATGGATGTAAATGTATTGTTTAATAAAAAAAATGAGTGGCTCTGTAAGTATATGGAATATTTAACAGCCATGAAACACTTGAGGGCTGTTGTGTAATGCTGTATATATTATAAGAGGAATTCATTCAAATAATTAAAACAATATCAAGGAAAAAGGATAGAGCTAAAAAAAATCAGGAAGTTCTTAAACAATTCGACTATATGTTTACATTTTCTCAAGAAAATGTGAATGTTTGTGCAATACTGGGTCTTTTTTTATAATTTCTATGGTGTTCTAGGTAGTTGGTAGGGCCCAAAAGAAACAGTAAAACTTTATTTGTCAGTGTCCTTGTTATATACACTCACCTAAAGTATTATTAGGAACACCATACTAATACTGTGTTTGAACCCCTTTCGCCTTCAGAACTGCCTTAATTCTACGTGGCATTGATTCAACAAAGTGCTGAAAGCATTCTTTAGAAATGTTGGCCCATATTGATAGGATAGCATCTTGCAGTTGATGGAGATTTGTGGGATGCACATCCAGGGCACGAAGCTCCCATTCCACCACATCCCAAAGATGCTCTATTGGGTTGAGATCTGGTGACTGTGGGGGCCATTTTAGTACAGTGAACTCATTGTCATGTTCAAGAAACCAATTTGAAATGATTCGAGCTTTGTGACATGGTGCATTATCCTGCTGGAAGTAACCATCAGACGATGGGTACATGGTGGTCATAAAGGGATGGACATGGTCAGAAACAATGCTCAGGTAGGCCGTGGCATTTAAACGATGCCCGATTGGCACTAAGGGGCCTAAAGTGTGCCAAGAAAACATCCCCCACACCATTACACCACCACCACCAGCCTGCACAGTGGTAACAAGGCATGATGGATCCATGTTCTCATTCTGTTTACGCCAAATTCTGACCAGGCAACATTTTTCCAGTCTTTAACTGTCCAATTTTGGTGAGCTTGTGCAAATTGTAGCCTCTTTTTCCTATTTGTAGTGGAGATGAGTGGTACCCGGTGGGGTAGCCCATCCGCCTCAAGGTTGTGCGTGTTGTGGCTTCACAAATGCTTTGCTGCATACCTCGGTTGTAACGAGTGGTTATTTCAGTCAAAGTTGCTCTTCTATCTGCTTGAATCAGTCGGCCCATTCTCCTCTGACCTCTAGCATCAACAAGGCATTTTTGCCCACAGGACCGCCGCATACTGGATGTTTTTCCCTTTTCACACCATTCTTTGTAAACCCTAGAAATGGTTGTACGTGAAAATCCCAGTAACTGAGCAGATTGTGAAATATTCAGACTGGCCCGTCTGGCACCAACAACCATGCCACGCTCAAAATTGCTTAAATCACCTTTCTTTCCCATTCTGACATTCAGTTTGGAGTTCAGGAGATTGTCTTGACCAGGACCACACCCCTAAATGCATTGAAGCAACTGCCATGTGATTGGTTGATTAGATAATTGCATTAATGAGAAATTGAACAGCTGTTCCTAGTAATCCTTTAGGTGAGTGTACGTTACATGTGCTTAGTGTAGAAATAACAGTAAATTATACATAATTACATGCAACTAACACAAAACCGAACCCTAACACAAATTATGTAGTAAGTACATGTAGTTAATAATACACATCGCACAGGTGACAAGTTACACTACCACTCAGTGACAAGTTACACTACCACTCAAAACCTTCTAAAAATGTTTTTTTAAAGAAGTCTCCTATGAGGTATCAAAGTTAATGGAGTCCAAAATAATATTGCACCCCAATGACTTTCACTATAGACAAAAATACTGTGGCATTTTTTTTTTATACCTTATAGAAAAAAAGTCATACAGGTTTGAAACAACATGAGTGGGTAGAATAAAATGTTTTAAATCCCATAATTTGCACAAATAATGGAATAAAGGTTGGGTGAGCTGCGGATGGAGATACAGAATGTGTTTGCAGTACTCGGGGATAGAAAGACACCTCGAAGAAAAGGATTCATCTTATGACATTGTAACTGAGCTATGAACAAAACTTTGCTGAATCAGGGCTGAGGCGGCAGCAAACACAGCTCACCGCTGTTTTCCCATAACATACAAGCCGTCAGTCTGTGCGACACTGAGTTAAATGCAGTTTCTTCATTGATTTCATGGTAGTTTTCCATTCATACAGAGGAATGCCGTTCCACCACATGAATGTGAGCGCAGACAGCTGACATATGGCTGTGATTCTCTCATTTGGCTCAATGGAGATTGGAAGAGGATGGGGACTAGGGTTTTATTGTGTGTACAATTGTGTATGTAGCCGCGTTTCCATTACCCTTCAAATTGCGCAAATTGAAATTGCGAATTTAAAATATGCCCAATGCAGGGCTGTACAGTGCAACATATATGTCACACGTGCTACAAAAAAATCGGTCTGTGCGATGAATATATTTACCCCAGTAGCACACGTGCGATACAGTTTAGCATGTGAGACAGAGCTCGTTTGAGTGAAGGGAGAATTTGTTTTGATAGAAAGGCTATAGTTTCAGTCTTGCTCAAAAACTGAGGAAACAGGCCAGTTACGCACGTCAATCCATTACCGACGATCTTGGTTTGTTTGTTTTTTTATTAAATATACAGCCAAATAGCTGATTAAACATTGATCAAAATTAAACTACAATTTATACAAAACGAAATTAATTTTAAAGAAAGACTTTCTAGAAAACACAATTCAATGAAGTGCTCAAAATCCACGTCTCCAAACATATGCGCATCTGATTATGTGCTTTACTCATGCTGCTCACTTTTCATAACCAACATATGGAATTAAAAGATTAGAATATTTCGACATAGCCTAACTATATGAAACTAAATAGTTCTTTAACCCTCTGTCCGACGAAGTCGTCGGCGCCTTTTGATGGATTTTTTCCTTATTCCAGCGGAAACTCACAATACAAATTTTTAGCCATACAGTGCAAGATATAATTATAAACTATAAACTGTCTACTTTTATTTGTGTACACTCAATAACAGCAAAGGCCATGGACTCAGGGAACGGATAATTTTGCACTCCACTCCAAACGCTGTCTTCATTTCAAAAATATATTTTGTTTATTAAACGCAAAGTTTTTCATTTCAAAAGCATTTCTAAATTCAGTTTATATTTCCAAGAAATAAAATTCCAAGCCAAAATAACGAAGTGGTAAAAAAAACCTTTGAGTTACCACCATGCAAATTCAAACTTTTCGCTCGTCTCTGTATGTCGCAATGCATCACACCTGGCGTATGTAAAGTGGATCATTCTTTACAGATGATGGTATGTTTGGACAGAAGACGAGTTCTTTATTAAACTCATAAAAAACAATAGAATATAAAATGCCGCAATTTATCATAACACCTCATATGCGCTGCTCAAGTATAAGGTGCTTTCCTTTGCCATCAGTGCTTGGATAACACACACGTCTCTTACCATTAAAAATAATGCTGTGCGGTGGCTGGGATATACATAAACCTAACAACATACGTAGCATGATTTTTGGAATGATTTATCACGAGAGGAAAAAAAATAGTTTTAGTTGAATAACATCAGTTAATGAAAACGCTGGAAAATATCGCGAAAGTTTTGCGCAAATCCGTAATGGAAACGTGGCTAGTGTAAATCAAACATCACTCCCAGACGAAACCCTCAGCAGAGAAGGGCGAGAGTGTTTGTCGTTTCTGCAAGGATGAGACGCCACTGTGCGCTTTCACAGGAAGTGCAGGCAGTTGGGCTGTCAGTACTAGTTTCCTGTGTGCGCACTGGCCCTTGGCTGCCCCTCGTCCCATTGAAAGATGTGCCTCCTAAATGCTCCTCTGAGCCAGGACACCCACACGCACTTGAAACCAGCGAGACGACAAATGTACCTTCATCTCACTTGGCATGACACAATCATTGTTGACGTGGCACAAAGCTGACATTGGGAGATGCTCTTCATGTTGAGACCTCACACTGTAGGGGATGGTGAAATTAATAAGGTGCGAGCCCTCCCCACTCTTTCAGACCACATTCTCATTGGCCACTGGCAAAATGTTCCTCCTAATTGTATATCAGATAAATACCAGCATGGAGGAAGATAACAGGTTTGCCATTTGAAGGCTCTTGACAGAAGACCCACACAAACGACACCAGTGACCTGAAAGAATCAAGTGTCAGTAGCTGCAAATTGAGTTAATTGTGTTTGTTTGAAGGTTGATTGTACATCAGAATCTTCATGAGTGGCACAAACAGAGACTCATTTAGTCTAGTTTCCCTCGAGAATCCCAATGGAGCAGCTAACATCCATACTAAAGTGCACAGGCACAGAGAATTCCCTGCTCTAGCGTTCAGTAATTAAAGCATCTTCGCAGAATATTCTCCAGAGTGATGAATGCCAAAAATCAATGGACAATGATGATGCGTGCAAAACATAGTTACATAATGGTAAAACTTAATTTTGTCTTTCCCTCCATATTATAAGTTTGGACATAATAATAATATTTTACAAACATACTGCCTACTTAACAAAGATAAACATTTCAAACATGCAAAATGGGTTGTCTACATTGACACTTTGAGAAATCTACCCAAACTCTTCCACACATCTGGAAGATATCACTATGCCGAATCTTGTTCACTTTCTTCTCAAAGCAACTTTAAACAGTTCCTGGTTTTCTTCTTTCCAGTACAAACATCATTATCTTGTCCAAAGGAGCCAGTAGCCCTTCATCTCACTTAATGTTCCCAATAATAGCACCTGTCAGCCCCATGGTCGCTTCATTAAAGGTCAGCAAACACTCACACAGCTACAGCCAAACTCTTCTACCTTTGAGCACTGCATGGGGAAAATGCCTCTTTAAGTGGAAAATAATGCAACACGTTGTAAAAGCAAACACATTTGTAACCCTGCCACTTGTTAATGGCTGGAACTTCTGCCAAGCAACACATAAAATACCTTTCCTCATATGCAAATGCACGTAGTTTGTCTATAAAACATCAGGTGTGTCCTTTTGCCGTAATTTACAGAAGTATGTGAAGCTGCATCTAGAAGTCGATGATCTTAGAAGTCATGAGTTTATCACAATCACACTGAGCATCTACACGCACCTGTAACCCTGGTTGAAGGAAATTTCCATTCTAACTCTTTAACCCGATTCTGCTTAACTGTTTGTGATGATGCACAAAGAACAAACCGTGTGTGCGCACGCTCTATATCACTGATCGCACGCTGCATTCATGTACAGACACACAATACATTTGCGTCGTTTCCACACACACTCAGGAAGGATAATGTTTGATTTTTCACGTGTACGTTTTTGTGATTAGTAATTGTAGGTTTATGCAATCAAGTCAAAGTGGTTGATTTTGTTTTTTGGCGTCTCCATGTGGTCCTGTTCAGTATCGCAGCTTGACTCGTCTAAAATGAAAACAATCTCGTAGCTGTTGCTCTGTACACATACTATACACTGAATTCTGTAAAAAAAAATATATATATATATATATTTTACCGAACCGTACTGAACCGTCAGTTTTGTGTACCGTTACACCCCTAATATATATATATATATATATATATATATATATATATATATATTAGGGGTGTAACGGTACACAAAACTGACGGTTCGGTACGTACCTCGGTTTTGAAGTCCCGGTTCGGTATGGATTCGGTACAGCAGTTTTACAAAATTGCTTTTTATTCATTTTTATTCAACAGTGGTTTAATGAAAAAAATTGTGTCTGTCCTGAAATGAATTAAATTATAACTAAAAGTTTCTTAAAGATAATGCTGTAAACTATATAGGGAGCCATTACTTACATATAGCTATTAAAGATTAATAATAGAGCCCAAACTATTAGCTTAAATTCAGTTGCTATTTATTTTTAGATATAATAATCAACACTCATAAGCTTCACATAAGGCAGTTTTTGCATTAACTTTTTTATTCATTGTTGAAATATAATCATTTAGTGGCTGTAATTTTCATAACAGGTTTATTTAAACATACATTAAATAAACAAGACATCACTAACAGGCTTAGTAGTATATAATGAATATATATAGGCTAATATAACGAATATAACGGCTAATATAGTGCATGTATTCAGTGAAAGAGTTGATTTCTCTAGTGAGCTAACAGCTGTGGACACTGAATGACTTCTGAGTAAACGTGATTCTGCATGACATTGTTTATAAGCTGTTTTATTGTCTTTCCGCGGTTAAAACACAGATGTTATTTAGATGTACGTTATTTAACTCATTTAAGAGTTAGAATGCTCTTATGATGATACTTCACAAAACGGCATTTTGGCATAATTCTGTGCTTTATTGTTCGTTCAAGCATGAAAGAGAACTCGATTCTGTCGATTCAGGCACGCTGTCTGTGCGCTGGCGTCTTTCTGTGTCGTGTGTGATAGACAGGACATTCACAGACAGCGTGTTCTCTTTTGTCTTGTTGTGCTTGAATGGTTTAAAAGCATTTGTAAACCGAAAAAAAACATTGCATGTATTGACACAAATTTTGACAACACGTAATATGTAAACTAATACAGTAATTTAAAAAAAATTATGTAGTATCGCAATGCAAATCCAATGAGAATCAACTTTGAGAATAATGGGTATTACAAAACACTCAACAATTTTTTTTTTCTGAAACCCAGAAAAGTGGGATCCGTTCTGTTACTCATACATATGCCAACAAAGCACTCTCGTTTGATGAGAGCTGAAACAGAGATATGAAGGACCTCATGGCAGGGGAGCCACTCTCTTAAATTCTCTTGCAGTTGTCAATCAGCTGAAGTGAAGAGAGAGAAAGTAAGAAGAAGTGACAGAAATATACAGAGAAGAAGAAAACTGGGGACAGAAACTTGTGGGAAGAAAGTATAAGCCATTTTCTTGACATTCAGGAGTTACGGGAAGCTGAAGGGAGTTCTATAAAGGCTTCCGGCATTTCTAGAGCACAAACAGTGAAGGACACAATGTTCCTAAGCCATCCACAGTCTATTCGCTGACTCTCTGATGCATACTGCTCACAAAAATGACAAGAGCTGATTAGACCAAATTTGATTATCTGGTTCTACGCAAATTCAAGAGTGATGCACAAAAACATAAACAGTGGTTGGTTGCTTTACATGACAATCAAACAGTCTCTTCCTGCCTAGGTGGTGGATCTTGACCATAATGCAATGAGGACCAGATTTAGGTTGCAAGTCAAAAGTTTCCACAACAACACTGACCTTATGAGTGAAGTTTGAGTGAAAGCTCTCCGCCACTCACCAATTACCATAGAAATCATAATAAACAAAGCGAGATATCATGACCTACAATGTGGTCAGGCTTACTCCCACTATTGCAGAAAAGAGGAATCTCTCGGCTTGCCCCATTTCAAAACATGTCATTACTAAAACAGGCAGTGCTTCCAGAGAAATATCTGTCATCTAATTAGTAAGCACATTTCATTCAGTTGAAAGGACTGATGAGAACGTTAGAAATTGAAAGTATATCCATTGGGATCTGGTGTGAAATAGAGCTTAACCATCTAAGCCTTTAAGTAATTCTGCTGTCTCAAGGTGGAATGCAGCACTGAGATGCAGCAACACCCAGAAACACTTTCTATGAAGCCTGTAGCCTATATATAACGCATTAAATGTATTCATAATGCATTACAGTAAATTGTAATCAGGTTTATCTCGTCGTGCAAAATTATAGCTGCAAGGTAATAAATACATTATTATACTTGTCTTTTTACATTCAAAGAGCACAATGCATTTTAACACTTGGTAACACTCAAAATGATGGTGTTGATTATGTGCCTTATACTATTTAAAAGTCAAATAATGAATCACTTTGTATCTCATAACTGTGGTTACAAGTATTTAGGAGAACATATAACTTATTAAGGTGTATCATAATGCATTGTGAAAGCAAACAACACATTAGCACTGCATTTTGTACACACTTCATGGAAAGTGTCATTAAAAACTCCTTTAAATCACAGCTGATTTGGGGTGTGAGACATCTAAACTCGCTATTTCATCTGACTGAACACTATTCATCTGTATATGTGTGGCTTTGCTGGCTCTGGCCTAAGAAACAGCATCTTAACTCTACTATCAACCCCTTCGTCTCTTAGCGACACAAAGCTATTCCTGTCTCTCAGTATGTCTCTATAATTAGCAGTAGACCTGTAAGAGCCACCTTCACTAAATAAATCACCCAGTTTAGAAAAGTAAATAGCAAACGTGTAATTAGCTTCCATCGTTACTGAGCACCAACTAGACTGCAACAAGTGACTGGTGTGTAGGAGGATGGGGGTAGAGAGCATTCAAGGCATCATAGACACGCTCCTGATTTGAAGGCTGGTTTCAAAGGCCGAAAAATAGGAATCAACATTACGCTGCCATGTTTTGGCCAATTTCTTGCAGCATTTCATGTACCTTTCGTGGAGAGTGAAAATTTTGTGATGAGCTGAATGAAATGTTAAAAATTTAATTTAAATTTTTTTTTAAATCATAAAAGCATACCTACAAAAGTTTGGGGTTAATAATAATACAACATAGATGCAATACATTGATCAAAAATGTAAATAAAGACATTTACATTGTTACGAAATGTTTCTATTTCAAATAAATGTTGTTTATTTAAACTTTCTATTCATCAAATAATCCTGAAAAAATATACATCACCGTTTCCACACAAAAAAGCAGCAGAACTGTTTTCAACATTGATAACAATAATTGCATATTGAGCAGCAAATCAGCATTTTAGAATGATTTCTGAAGGATCATGTGACACTAAAGACGGGAGTAATGATGCTGAAAATTCAGCTTTGCCATCACAGGAATACATGACATTTTACAAAAGATTTTATTATAATTATAATAATTTTCACAATATGCCTTGCTGAGCATACGAGACCATCAAAAAATGTAAAAAGTCTTACCGACTGTTGGCTTTGATGTGGCGCTAAACTAATATTTGATACAGATGGGGCTTTTCAATCCGTTTTGAGCTGTGCTTCACATGATTTTATGTGGTCTATAGAGCATTCCAAATAAGTCACTTATAAGTCCCATTGCTTTTGCAAACTTTGAAGGCAGCTGCCTATGTAGATAGCTCTCTAAAACAGAGACCTAGATTTGCATCTTAATAACATTATCTGGCATCTAAAAGATGTCAGTAGGATAATAGGCTTTTCTCTGTATTTGACAAACAAGAAAAAAAAAAAAAAACGGTACAAGCCATCCTTTGTTAATGCAGGATGACTGGCTGATGTGGAAAAGGGGAGGAGGGGGTCCGGGTGAATCGGAAACACACTCGTGCTCCAGTATCAGTAGTCTGGCTTTACGTCCCATAAATGGATATCAGTGAGAATGTATTGCATTTGGAAGAGCAGCGATTGCAGCATTGAGTCAAGCTGTTTCCTGTGGGTAATTAGTCATGCTTCCTGCTAGTGTTCAATTAAGTCTGGCCTCATGCTCACCCGTGAGTGAAAGGTGAGTCAAAGCCTGGGGAGAAGCAGTGACACACACCAAAATAACAGCACGCTCAACGTTTGCATGAACCTGTGACCTTGGATATGGTGAAATATATGAAAGCACACTCTCTGTTTTTCATTTATTTTACTTTTTCCTCTCTTCCATACACACATTCCCTTGCAGTTAAGCCACTTGTAGAAACATGGAAAGGTTACTGATTAGATTTAATGCACAAGTACTTTAAATTAAGCCTTCAAAAAGTCCAAGTACGCTGCCAGTTAACTGAACTGCATCCCATCTGCTGTTAACCAATAATGTTTGGATGTGAGGAATTATAGGCAATGTAGTTACCATGTGTATTTCTGTACCCAAAACCCCCTGATTTTCATATAACCATGATGCAAGAGAGATGCCACATGATAAGTGTCAAACACAGAGCTCATCTTTGGTTTTGACGTGGCTTTAAACTAATATTTAATACAGATGGGGCTTTTTTTCATCTACAAGGAATTTGCTGCAGTCTGACATTCCCGTCACATTGATGTAACTTTAATTGGTTTTATAATCAATAATTATGTGGGCTGGTCAGTCCAACACTTGACGCAGAAACGTCCTCATGTTCCATGGACACAGAGAGTGGGATTATGGTTACTTTGAATTCAGGAGACATGTTCTCTCTCTATGTAAATCAATCTGTGCAACCTTCACAAATGTGATTTAACTCTCTGGCTTTCTCTAATGGCTTTTTGATTTGCATCTTCACCCGGACTGCTTGGAGCCTGACTGTCTGCTTAGCACCCCACTACTGGCAGCTCCCACTAGAGGGCACCATTTTCACTCAATACTGTGGTGTATCTGACGGAGGGAGAAAAAGCTTGGAATTTTAGCCTCACCAGAATTTAACAAGCAGGAAACCAAAATATGCTGAGTCATTTTCATCCACTTATGAGTCATTGGAGAGTGAAACCAAATGCAAAGAATAATGGCTACAATTTGAGACAGGAGCCTTGCCGTATAGCAGTGCTGTATATCTCTGCGCTTCAAACACTATCAACCAATAAAACACGCTTTCATCACGTCAAAACGACCGCCTATCAGAGCCATGGGATATGTCATCATTCTTACTGACAGCAAGAGTGGGGTTGCTGAGTTTGGGTTTGCCCTGACCTCCACGATCCACACACACACACACACACACACGCACATGCACACACAGACACTTCGTAATAGAGCTGTTCAGTTTGTGGTTAAAGGTCTGTGGTAAAGACCCAATTAAATAAAATTAGAGTTGTGTGGCTTTAAGTCCATGTGCATCAGTTTTGAGATGATCTTAGTCTTTCTCTCCTGTCGTTCTTCAGAAAAAGGGATGAAGTTATTGATTAATTCTTCTCACATTGCACAGATTTTTATACAAATGCTCTCCAGAATAAGAATATCAATATGCCCTTTCCCAAACTTCCTGTTTCAATAGAAAACACATCCAAAAACTGTGCTAGTCAAGTACTTTCATGTCGTCTTTAAATTACTTGAAAGTAGATATGTTTTAAATAACACACTGTCATACCTTCAACATGGATTTTGAACCCCCTGAGTGCAGTGTATAACAAGTTTCTACATAAGGACTACATCTACCATGAAGTTGCAGGTGTAAATTCTTTACATAACTGTTGTAGTCCTTTTGTAGAAACATTACTAAATGCATTTAAAAGCCATGTTTTGAAACCACTGCAAGCATAAGTTGCTAACAAGTTGCTACAAAAGGACTACAACTTCCACAAACATGTCAGTTTATGCGCATGATAAATCAGACAACTATTGTAGTCCTTATGTAGAAGAGTATGTTTTTAAAGCATGTAGTACGAATGTACTGACTTTAAAGCTATTTAAACCATTGCATTCTTTAAAACATAAGTTGCTAACAAGTTAATAAAAAAGAACTACACCTACCACAAAGATGTCAGTTTATGTGCATGATATATCATACAACTATTGTAGTCCATATGTACGTATATCAGTATACAATGTTTTCAAATGTGGCTTTTAAATGGCTTTAAAAACGTTAAACTGCTATTCTAAAAACCCATTAGATATTCCCAATGGAACCCATGGCGGATTAGCCTTCCGGGTCGGCCTAAAAACTGACGTCATGACTGAACATCTAATCCATTCAGGACAACGTTAATACCCATACAAAGGACACAAGCCAGACCGATTTTGTATGTGTTGATGGATAGTATGAGTCTGCACTAAGACACTAAATTAGTGGCTGGTAGACATTAAGTTTTAGTCGACTGGGTCACATCAATGTACTTTATGTAATCCATAATGATGGCATTTACAGTAAAAGCTTCTTTTCTGGACGTTTGAAACATCTGCCAGAGAATGACTATGTGCCTTACTCATGTCTGACATACCGTGATTCTTCACTGGTAAGTGACAACTACTGATTTTTTATGTATTTGCTTTATTTTAGTTTTTTCCCTCTGCCTTTAATCAATGCTGACTCATTCAGGTTTGACCGCACTTCCCGCTATCTGAGTCATGTGACTATCAGCGTTCAAAGGTCTCAGGCCCTGCAGTTGTTCAGGATTTCCCTGGGATGCTTTTTGAAAATGCCTTGAGAACTGTTTTACCAGCTTTCCTGCTTGAAATTTCCTCCTCCTCTCAACTGAAAGCTTTTGCTCTAGTTGGCACATGGCTCAGCCTTCCACCCCTTCACTCAGCACAGCTATAATAACAATATCAGCTCAGGAAAAGAGAGGGGAAACACACAGGCACATGAGTGCACACCTGTCAGGGGAACGGGAAGAAGGAAACCCAGTCTTATGATCACTTTAAGGACGTTTATAAAGGCCAAAAAAGATGATTCCGAGTCACTTGAAATGAATGTTCAAAACAAGATCTATTGACAGCTTCTGAATCATGAGTTTGATTACCACTGAAAAAAGAAATGTATTATTATTATTAAAATAACGCAAACATTATACACATATTATTAATTTATAATAACAATAATAATGCTTTTTTCCTTTAAAAAGTCCAATATACAGTTTGCGTGCGTGCGTGCGTGTGTGTGTGTGTGTGTGTGTGCGTGTGTGTACTCAATGTATACTTCAGTGCAATGGCTTGCCTCATAGACTTCCATTGCAATTGTGCTTTATTGTACCCAGGACTTTTGCTTGTTTTTACAAACTGAGAGATAAGTCAAAAAAGTTTTGGCATCAACAGCATGTCACAGATTTTGTGAGTTTAATTTAAAGTCTGTGACTTTCCTCGTCACTTTTTCTTCCTCTGTCTCTATTGTTCAACTGTGTCTTAGAAACACATTTTGCCTCAGGACACTAAAACACACAGCCACTACTTCAGACCTCTAATATGATGTGGCTTACAGAGCAATGACTTTGGAGATGTGTGCTATAAAAAAGAGAGGGCTGTCAGAAGATGAAACCTGAGGAGGAAACCCCCCAAATATCTCTCTTCTTTTCCCTCTTTCTGCAGTTGGCAGGTGGGGAAACTGAGATGGGAAGAGCCAGGGGCATCAATTGGGTATGGCAGGGTATACCTTGGCTGCCTGGTCAGATAAATGCAAGTAATATATTTTTATTGCAGGATTAACAGAGTTATATTACTATGTGTAAAATATGTAAAGTAAAAGTAAGTCAATTATAGCGTTTCTGGTTGTGTATTATGTGAGTTCAACAGCGCTGCAAATGTATCTATTTACAATATTGAGTATTGTAGCCAATCACAGGGATTTCTGTTGAAAATAATGACCAATCAGAGGTGTTTAAGTGACCGCTAGTGAGAAGCGCTCTGTATCTCTCAAAACGCTGTATGAGTTTATATTTACTGCAAGTTTACAAAGTTTTCCATTAGACTTTAGTCACATTTCCAGCGCAGGAACTTTCCCCAGGAACTATGGACTTTGGGGTGGTACTCTGTGTGTTTTGACCACAGGGACCAGGGTCTAAATGAAGTTCCCCCTCAGAAAGTCCCTGCTCACGAGGTAGTACTTTTTCAAAGTTCAGGAACTTTCGGGGGTGGGACTTGGGCGCTGAACTTGCTGATTGGTTGAGTTCATGCACCATTTTAATTGGTTTGATTGGCATTGTATTTCAACCACCATTTTTAAAAGTTTGTTGCGGTGCGTACAGTAAGAGTTGTTTGCTATTCGAATCAACAAAGGAGTTTAAAAAATATGTCCAATGGACCGACGACGAGGTTCAGGCTTTATTAATTTTATGCAGAGGAAAAAAATCTAGCAGGAACTGGAAAGTCATTCGCAGTCCTACGTCACTGGACTTGTCTAATCTTCACAGTACTTTAGACCGGGATGGAAACGCAGACGGCAATACGTCTGGGGGAAAAAAGTTCCTGGGACAAAATTTGCCAGTAATTTCGGGTGAAAACGCAGCTTTTGTGACTTTTCCTACATGTTATAATAGTGATTTCCGGTCACTATTCTGGTTATAGTGGTAATTTAATGTCTTTTTAGATTTTAAAATAAAAGTTTTTGTCAAAAAAACTTCGAAACTTCCGAATTTTGAGCTTTGAAGTGCTGGAAAAAGTACTTGTATGCTACTTGAAAGTGGGACTGTCACGTCAAGGGAGTAAGACTGGATGACATCATCAGAGTTTGCCATACCTTGGCTTTTGGTGAATTGACACCACTGGCTGGAAAATCCAGAAATACAAATCACATCAGTATTTTTAAGAGAACCCTGTCAACAGATATTTTTGTCTTTTTCTTGCTCCCTCCATCCTAAAGGTCTATTAACTTTTCAAATTATTATATTTCTTCCAGAGTGAACTGCCGTATATATGTCGTCATGCCGTTGGCAGCATTAGATGGGTTACAATGGACAATTGGTATTAGTTATAGGCCTGTCGCTAAAAGGCCTCACACACATTCATACCTACCTACTTCTTTTTCTAAATCTGAAAGAGGTTAAAATGAAGAAGAGTTGTGAGGCTAGAGTTGTGTGATATATTGGCAGATTAAAGACACTCACTTTGTCTTGAACACACACACACACTCCGCCTGAGCCCTCCAGCATTTGGATCTGAGGACACTATATCCGCTCTTAATCTCTGGCCTTCTCTATTTGCTGTCAGTCTAGACCCACAGTCAACTCTGCAGTCCCAGTGAAAGAAAAACTAAGATCTAAAATTACAACAGTAATGGCTTGTCAGTTCAGCTGGTCGGGTGTTGAGAACTTCTCAGTGGCCCTTTGTAGGCCTTTGCGCTGACCCAAAACCTCTGGAGAACTCTGAGAATCGTGGGCCGCCACAGCTGAATGAAAAGTTTAAATAATATTCCAGCTTTCCTGACCACGTGGCTGAAACTAAATAAACACATTTTTCTAATAAGTCCTGTTGAGTACATGGAATACACAAGCATGCTGATTAACTATTAGTCATTTTTCAGTTATGGGCTTGATTAATGATCTTTAACTTGATATATGCGTGAATGCTGAATACATTAAAGAGAGAGGAAAAAAGACGGGATTTGAAAACTTCATCATGACATTTGGGTCCAAATATCTGTCAGGACTGTCAGGTCTGTCAGAATTTGTCACTGCCAGATCTACAAGAATGCAAAAAAAATATGAGCATGAATGAACGAATGGATAAATGGACGAAAGAATGAATGAGTGAATGAACAAGCCAACTCATCAATGAATGAATGAACAAACAAGCACAATGAACAAACTGAGTGAATGAATGAATGAATGAATGAATGAATGAGCAAATAAAATAAACAGATGTACTGATGAATGAATGAATGAATGAATGAATGAATGAATGAATGAATGAATGAATGAATGAATGAATGAACAAGTCAACTCATCAATGAATGAATGAATGGATGTATGAATGATTGGACTAATAAACCAACTCATGAATGAACAAACAAACAACAAAGCACAATGAACAAACTGAGTAAATAAATGAATGAAAGAATGAATGAACAAACTGAATGAATGAATGAATGAATGAATGAATGAATGGATGGATGGATGAATGAATGAATGAATGAATGAATGAATGAATGAATGAATGAATGAATGAATGAATGAATGAATGAATGAATGAATGAATGAATGATCAGACAAGTAAATGAGCTGATGTAAATGAATGAATGGACAAACAAACCAACTTATAAATGATTGAATGTGCAAACAAACAAATGAACATGAATGAATTAATGAAAAAACTCAATGAATGAGCAAAGGAAATGATGAATGAATGAGCATATGGATGAAAAACTGATGAATTAACAAAAGACTGAATGAACAAATTATTAAACGAATTAATAAAAGAATGAATTAATTAATACAAATTTCAGACAATTTCCATCTGTTAGTGTATTGAGCTGCTCAGCATGTGCGTCTGGATTTTCACTATGTGAAGTGTTTTTGTGCACAAGCCCAATACACACACACAGACACACACCTGTCCTTCATGAAGAGCATAGCGTGCCTTGACGCTTTCGTAAATGTGAACCTGACCTGTATTTGAATGATGGGACAATGAAAAGAGCTGAATGAAAGAATGACAGTGAGCAGCAGAAAATGAGGCAGTGCAGCTCAACTGTCCTTAACCTCACTGTGCCGACACACTGCATCACCATGGAAACAAAAGAGCCTATAAAATGAATGTAAAAAAAATGACAGAGAGAGATGAAGGTCTACAGCTAAGTAGTATTACTTTACTTTAACGTATAAAGACCATACATTCTCATCACACACAATTACTGAGAACACAGGTAGGACTGCGGCCAGGTCAAGGCAGAGAAGATCTTTTAAAGTGTGATATGCAAACAACAAGAACACATTTAGTGTTGTTTGCCATATTTTCTTTATGATTTGTTTCAAAGTAAATCCTTCAACTTTTTTCAGACTATGGCCAATTTGTGCAGATTTTAAATATATTTTAAAATCTTTTATATTTTTTATAAAAGGCACTTACCGGTACATTAATTCTGTCAAAAAGCTGTTTTAGTTTTAGAATTTTGCACTCCATCGCATTGAATAATCCTTACATATTTTAATTGAATAATTCATTAAGGATTGTCCAACTATTACAGTAGATTATGTAAGAATTATTCAATTCAATTTGATGGAATTTTACTATTAATTGAAATGCTTTAAAAAAGGATTACATTGAGTGTGTTAGAGTTACACTGTTATGTTGTAATGACGATCATATATGGCATATAATATATGGAATATAACTTTATACAGAAAAGTTTATGTTAACACACATATTCTTTACATCTTTTGGCTATACTATTTAAAGAGAGAGTACTCTAAAGTTTATAAATTGGCCCCATTCATTTCCATTGTAAGTGTCTCACTGTATCAAGTGAAAATTTTTTGCCACAAATGCCGTTGAATGAACTTAATTTGTTCTGATCCAAGACTATTTCTTTAATTATTTTATATACTGAACTCAAAACTTGATATGGTTTGTATACAATAAAAATAAGCCATAAACGTCTTTATTCATTATATAGTGTGCTATTCAGGGCACTAGGCCAGCGTGTGTACTCTCCCATCTAACAGAAAAAAAGGGAAAGAGCAATAGTAGGGAGGGGGTTTGTCTGGTAAACTGATGAGAGAATCAGGTGCTGAGTCGTCTGGTGACATAATATGATATAAAAGCCGTCTCATCCCAGACTGCTTTCTCTCTTTTTTTCTCTCTCCCTCACTCCGATATGACTGGAAACGTGAGCCACTGCGGCAATCGATTTTCCAGCTAGCCCTTCCTGCGTTTCTTTCTTCCTTTCTTTGCAAAGAAAAAGAAGCAAAGCGTGTTTTTGATTTAGCATCTCAATAAGTCGGCAGCGGGGGCACAGGCTATAGAGGGAGAGATCGCCTTTCCCTTCCTATTAAGTTCTCACATAGCGGCAGGCACTAACGCGGCAGGCGAGCGGCCTGCGTGATTTTGTATGATTACTTTATTACCGATTTGCTCCGGATGAACCAGTAAATATCCCAGTGATATGGTGGCGCAGGCTAATAGCCTGGTAAATGTCTGTTTGATATGAAATGGAAATGATGGAGCGATGCTGCAGTGCATCTTTTGTGGCAAGTCTGACTGCACGTCTATCCAATCTAAACAGCCCTGGAAAGTGACGGTCACTCGCAATTTGAAAAGTGGGGCATCACTGGAGTCATCAAACAAAGGCTCTTGATTGAAGCCTAAGGACAAAGAGTGTGTGTGAGAGAGAGACAGAGAAATAGGAGAGGCAAGCGGTGCCTGTGTAGATTAGAAGTATCTGTCTGGATGCAGTGGGCAATGGACATTAAATCTGACATGCTCATAGAGGAGAAGACATTTGTTACATTTCGAGATATTGCCTTTTCTTGTGGTTATTGGATTCAAAACAAAAATGCACTGACACTTCAGCAACTGAAAATTCTTGCTCGAAAAACACTAAAGGTGAACATGTCAGAGTCGCAACATGTAAAATTTCTTTGGCTGAAATATCACTTCACCTCAGAATTACCCAATTAACCTTCAATCACCCAATTACCGAAACTTTATTTTCGATTTCAGTTTTGGTTTTTGACTAAATGACAACTGTGATTTCAGTTTTGTTGGAAAAAAACGCAACAACATTAAGTGCATCACTACTATTACATTTACATTACTTTCCTACCTAATCAGACTTTTTTCAGGTTTTTCGCTTGGCAGACGATAAAACTGTAAAAAAGTCCCACCGAAGGAGTGAACTGAGCCATATGTAGGGAATGGATGAGACTATCATAGAGACTATTTGGACTAGTGAGTAACCACCTCGCAACCATCCAGAACTCGCTTCTCGAATTCATTTAGAATCACATAACACCCACAAAAACCATCCACAACACTGCAGGAACGTTAAACAAACGAAATGGCAAGGACTTTTGTTATTGTTTCTTCTTTTTCTCACGCTTTTATCATTTTCCCCCTTTTTTTCACTGGGTCGTGTAGTGCTTTTAGGCAGCTCTGTTGGAGGTTTTTCTAACATATGTATTTTGGTCGCTTTAAAGTCATTCATCAGACTCTAACACTGTCCTCTTTGAACGCGAAGCGGCAAATAAAAGAAACTTTTTAGGAGCGTGATGATTTTCTGAGAGAGAGAAACCACTAATTACCACAAAACCAAAAACGTTCATCTCTGGCGATGTAAACTGGCGCAGACTTTAAAAAAAAAATCTCCAAACAACACGCATTAACAGTGGCTCTGTGAAAATCTGCTCTCTGGCCCAACTCATGAGTCATACTGACCGATAAAAATGCAGTCCTGGGGAATGCTTTGTAAATGATACAGCCTGCTCAGAAAAGACCTTTAAATCTGCTGCCTGTAACTCAAACCCGAATGCTGGTTTCTGTGGTTCATGTCGGTAATTCTTCCCAATGGGCAGAAAAGTGATATTTTGCTGCCATAGGGGTAATGCCCTTGTCACCACAAACCCATCTTACCCCTGAAAAACACACACATACACTCACACACACACATCGCACAGAGCTGACAAAACTCTGTCTCTTTCATAATATGTCAGACACATGGGCAAAGCGTTCTGTCATTCCTATTCTACATATTAGTGTCTGATAAAAGTGCTGTAGCTTCATACAGACCCACAGTTCTCCCACACGAACTTGATCTTTTGCACCTCACGGCTCATAGAAGCCTCAGCACCTGTTGCATTGTTTCAAAAGTGCCCTGGACGCAGAAGTAGAGCAGAGTCAAACACGGATGTTTGAGGAGAGCTGGGAAACTGTCCGTGAAAATCTTCACAAGCACCATGCCTGATTTCCTCTATGATCATGTGTGCAAGAAAACATGGACAAAAAGCCCCAAACACAATATCACTATCAAATTCTACTCAGGACATGGCATGTGGCTTTAGGAGAACCCATAAATTGAAATAAATCCTAAACATTTATGGATACTATTTCCAGGTTCCAAAGAGGACCAAATAAAGTTAACCTCTTTAACTTATTTTACTTCCACAATTAATTTAAATACATAAGAATTTTTCTGCTTTTTTAAGTTTTCAAATGAATGAATGAATACATTAATAATACAGATTAAAATAAAATAAGCTAACATTTTTAAAGTATTTTACATTATGTTTTATTCTGCTTTCTAAACACTGGTTGGAAATAATGAAATGAATCACAAATTATTTTATTCTACGGACATAGAAAGATAAAGTGTCAACATAGTAGAAAATAAATATTATCCATATTATAATATTTATTTTACTGTGCAAATGGTATTTATATATGAAAATATATAGCTACCTTTTTATGGGAAGGAAGTGCACATGCAAGGGCATCATCATATTTTGATGACATCAAATTAATTAATTTAAGAACCATATATAGTAAAAATTGGTTATGAAGAGGAATCTTGTTTAACCTAAGGTGCTAATTTGGTTCTCATTTTCTTGTCTTCCTTTCCCTTTCTCCAAAATAAGACTTAATGGCCAAAGTGAAAATGCACAATGAGTCTTAGTACTCTATGAGTAAGTACTTTATATAAAGACTGCACAGCTCCTTGCAATGTTCATATCAGCAATAAAACTGACACACAGCTTTGTGTGTCTGTATGGAGCTCTGCTAAATAACCCCAGTGCCTCTGAGGCAGTAATGATCTCCTGTCTCTTTTCCACATAGCCACAGATTCCCACACCCCCCTACACGCCCCCTGAGGTCAGATGAGCATAGCAGGTATGCGGCCTTGGGCTGGGCTCTCATTGTAAATATCGGCCTTATCTCTTTTCTGTTTGACTTCTGCATCCATTCATCTCCCTCACAGTCACTGGCTAAAGACCTGCCACTTTGGTGAGCTGCTTTGGTGACCACCTCATAGGTTAAACATGGTCTGTCATGCAGGCAGAAACCTGTTAAACTTTCACTCGCGGTCTCTCGTTGGATGGGTTAAGTTAGAAGATCTAAGAGTTTGTATCGTGAACCTTCACATGATTTATCAGCAGTTGTGGACATGGAGAGGTGAACCACCATGTCTGTGCACCCACAATCAGCACATGCATATGATTTAAGATAGGACCACCAGCTAAGCTCTGCTCCAACTTTATCTTATTTTTTTCATCTCTAATATATCTGGAATGTGACCCATCAAAACATAATTTATCTCCATTCCTTCACTGTTATCCTCAGCAACCATCTTCTACACAAAGGAAAAAAACATTCTTGGTTTGAAATCGCTGGTGTTTCTTACGTCACAAACTACTTTGTAACTAATCACATCAACATGTGGGCGGGCTTTAGCATATCATGCTCTACAGCAGGGATGGGCAACTCCAGTCCTCGAGGGCCACTGTCCTGCAAAGTTTAGCTCCAACCCTGATAAAACTCACCTGCCTGTAGCCTTCTAGTAATCCTGAAGACATTGATTAGCTGGTTCAGGTGTGTTTGATTAGGGTTGGAGCTAAACTCTGCAGGACAGTGGCCCTCGAGGACTGGAGTTGCCCATCCCTGCTCTACAGCATGCAGGGGAGTCTAAAAGATGAGTTTTAAGGAATACAATTAATGACTAAAGGGGGACTTTAAAAGAAGAAAGAAAAAATTAAACTTTTGAAAAAAGTTTTTTTTTTTTACTTTTTTTTTCCCCCTACCAAATTTTCTGTGGACTTCCTAGCACTACCCTTGTGTTCCCCTAACCCAAGTTTGCAAACTCTGCTCAAAACAACACGAATGAACAAATGGCTGGATGGTCAAATGAACAAATGAATTAACTGTTTCTATAAAATGCTGATGGCCTGATGAGAAAGTGAGAACTGATTTGAAGCAGTTGGTGTTTATATTTTGTTTTTCATGAGGGGATGCAGCTCACTGGGAATGCAACAGAGAACAAATGTCACTGAATGAGCATGCAAAGACAATCAGAGAGGATCTGCAATGAATGGAGAAAGCAGAGTGAAGTCAGAAGAACATGGACAGGATATCAGTCTCCCACTGAGGAAATGACATTAGACCACAACTGCTCTGACCTATCAGGTTCATTTCCGCAACTAAAGGGCTTAACATAGAGTTTAATTAGTATAACAGGTCAAGATTTTTATCGAAACACAACAACATGGACAAATAGAGTTTTTAGTGCTGTAGTAAGACACAATCACCATTGATGGCAATTGCATCTGAGTGTCTTATCAGTCACCTTGACTCTTAAACAGTATAACCAATGCAGTCTAAGACAGTAGCTCTCTGTTTTCTTAAGCAATGATAGAGCAGGTTATCTTATTGCAGCAGCCATGGCTAATCGAATTCAGAGCCGCAGATACAATCAGCTCAGTGTGTCACTAGATTACTGGGGCTTTATGCATGTGGTCGCTACGGTAACAGAGGAGTGAACTTCCTTCCTGATGAGCATACAGCATCAGTGCTGTGTATCAGGAGATAAGAGAGAGAGAGAAAGAGAGAGAGAATCTTCAATCTGTTTATCAGGAGGAAATGAGTGAGTGAGTTGGAGTTGATGGGGATTTGTTCCTGATGAGCCGTGCATCAGGTGCTCCTCCGAGAGAGTTGAGATTTGTTAAAGGATGCTTGTGAACGGATGTTTGATTGAGCCTTGTTGTTGAGCCGTGTTGTTATCCTTTTTGGTCCTTTCCTAATTCCCGTTTTATCTCATTGAAAAAGGATGTAAACACACACAGGAGTACTATGGAATACTAGAGTACTTGCTACATACTGCAGATCTATATCTTTTAGCAGTCTGAACAACTACTAAGTCAAGAAAAAGATCATTGGTAAAAAAAGAAAAGAAAGGTCAACATGACAAATGGGATACAGTACACATTTAGCTTATATGTAAAAATGTAATTTCATCCAGACGGATCTGCCGTTTTGGGAGCCTGAAACCGGTATTTTTTAAACCGGGTCCCAGAGTGGATAAATTTGAAAACGACACCCTTGCGTTTTCGTGTGTACAGCCAATCCGTATATTTTGTGAAACAGTGATGTCATCACACCATGTCTCGCAAATGCTCCAAGTCTTCTCCGTTTTTAGTGTATTTCTGTGGCAGAAAAACAGCACCACATACTGGTCTGGCATGTATACTACATTGTTTTGAGTCGGTTTCAGTGGTTTCGTGTGTACGCAGATATTTCTTGAGACGAGGGAAAAAAAAGATTGGAAAGGGAAAGCTCTGGCTTTGTGTGGATGTGGCAAATTAGTTGCAATTAGTTGTGTGCTATTCCAAACGTAAACACACAAGAAACACAAGCAAAGCACATAGACACACACACATATAGTCACACTCATAGACTGTTCTCCAGTGCCTTAGTCACACTACCTGCAACTCCAAGTAGAGTAAGTGAACGAATCAGTGGAGCGGAAGCTGAAACCACATGATTACAGGCCAGTTTGGCCATGTTCCACTCAGGTAGATAGCAAGCTCATGGCTCACTAAAATGCTCTAACCCATCCAAAACCACAGTAACAGTCTGAGGGATGTTTTTCCAAAAAGAATCCTCTCGGACTATCTCCAAAAAAGAATCCTCTCGGATCCTTCTCTCTTTGCCGTTCACATGACCTCGTCCAGCTCCCTCAGCTCACCCCAGACTAACTACCCTTCCTCCCACTCCTCTTCCTCCTTTTCTGCCTCTAAGGAACACAACAGTATTGAGAAACTCAAAGATATAGATAAACTAAAGAGAAATCCCTGGTCTACTGTATAATACATTATGAGCCTGTCTACCTCCAAATCCAAGAATATTTTCACATCGTTTCTGACTAATCAACCCCCAAGCTTTGAGAAACAGTGCATACAGGTTTTGGATCAGAGGAGAAATTACCACTACTGAACACTTGAAAGATACAACACTTAGCGGTTCAAAGTTGCCGTCATACTCTCACTCTTCATGTTTCTGGCTGATTTCCAGCAAGTGTAAACCTCTTACACAACATGAGAGACATGAAAGCAAAAACACGAGCTGTCACGGGAGTCAGTGCTGCCCCCATCATAAACAACAGCTCAGGGAAAACAATAATCTGGATCTGGTCCAAACAGGTGCTGATCGTTTCCTCCCATCAGCAGTGACTGATCTGAAGGAAAGAACTTTTACCGCCTTATGGTTATGGTTTTATTATGTCTTTAATCGGCTTCCAGCTTATCGCTGCCTATCTGGAGTGATGGAGATAAATAGAAATGCTCATTTGTATCAGTTCCAGCTGAGGTGAAGAATAAGACTTCAAACACACAAGTTTTTGACAGGTATTGATAGTTTTTTTTGTAGTGCCTTAAAAGAGTGCATATGGCTTTTGAAAGATTTTCCTGTGGAAAATCCACTGAAACCCAACTTAAGGTGGTAGCTAGATCTGCATGGTTTCTAGCTGGTCCAAATTGATCCTTCCAAGTCCAAGTTGGTCAAGATGGTTGATCAGTAAGCTAGTTCACCTGGTTTCAACCTAGTAGAACAATTTCATAAAGTTTGATCTGGTAGACCAATTTGGACCAGCAACTACCTACCCTGTTCCAAAAACCATCTGGACCAACTTATGACCTGGTTTTTCAGCAAGCGGTGTGTTCCAGCAGTACAACAAACAAAATATGACATGGTTACACTTGGTAACAGATGTTTTTGTTAAGAGGGCCCACATACAAAAACTGTCAAGTTTGCATATGCAGGTCTGGAGACGCTAGCACTGTTTTATCTTTCAGGCAATATATTATGCTCTCGTAATAAGACAAGAAAAGACTGGAAGACTGTTGTCTGGAAGCTGTGGGAAGGTGAAGGTGGCATCAAAGTATCTCTCCCACAGTGTCAGATCACACAGGGCTCCGGATGACCCTGCCATCTATCTGTAAGTGTACACCGGCAGATACAACTGAGAGAAACGAGAACACAAGATCACCCTGAAACTTGACTGAAACAGAAGTTTGTGTTTCATCAAAGATGACACAGAGTCTTTGAAGTCAAATTTCACAAAAGCATAACACATACAGTGCAGTTTACGTGCGACCTACACTCTGGGAATGTGTGTTCTTTTGTTTGTTTTTTACAAGATGTACGGGCCAATCGAGTTAAGCCAGTAGCAACAGGAACTGTCTTCAGTTTAGCTGTAAAACATGATACTATAACACATTATTGCAACGCTAATTCAAGAAAACAAACCTTTCACGCATTTGGATCTGTGTGTCCTCTGAGACTTTGTGGAGATTCATGGTTTCCTGTGAGAAAGTGGGTTGTGGGAATGAGGACAGAGAAAGCATCGATGCAATCACAGCAGTTTTAAGGAAGAGTTTGCTAATAACTCCCCTACCCTCTCTCACACTCACTCTACAAGATGATATTGCATAACTATCATCAAACCGGCTCTTAACATGGGAATGTCAACGACCGTACCAAGGAAGTGCTTGTGTCAAGCAAGCTGTAAGAGTTAGTTGATTTGCCTGCTTGTCTATGATTGTGAATATAGGACTATCTGTATTTGTCCAGCCTTGAGCAATAGGATCAAAGCCTTGTATCTTATCATCAGCGACCTGAAAGGATATTAGTGTATTCTTATTGTATGCATGTCCATGAATAAGCAGGACCTGTGCTGGCCATCTGGATGTACCCTTCGTTACGACAAATTAACCGCATAAATCTGCACCATTTCCCTCTCCATGTTAGGCATCAAGGTGGCATAAGACACTTTCAAAATGTTTGCCTACAAATGCCAGATCAACTTTAACAATTCCACCTAGGGGTTTCGAAAATTGCAGACCTGCCAAGAAACCAACAGCTAGAAATTAAAAGCTATGTCAGCAAATAAATCTTTAAGGCAGAAGAGGTTGAGAGAAAAAAAAAACAGTACACTGGTGCACGGCATAGTTATTATCCAGGACACTAACAACTAATAATAAACACAACATAACTGAATTCAGTAGCTCTAATAAGCTATACTACACTCCTTTTTCCTGACTACAGATTAGGTTTTGCTTTTACATTTAAGAGGGAAAGGACTTTACATGGGAACTTTGTCAAAGGTGCTGGGCTTAAACAAGCAGACCTGCCATTTGCATCTTTGAAAGAGATCAGATAATTTGAACCACCATCACTCTCTCTCTCTCTCTCTCTCTCTCTCTCTCTCTCTCTCTCTCTCTCTCTCTCTCTCTCTCTCTCTCTCTCTCTCTCTCTCTCTCTCTCTCTCTCTCTCTCTCTCTCTCTCTCTCTCTCTCTCTCTCTCACACACACTCTCTCTCTCTCTCTCTCTCTCTCTCTCTCTCTCTCTCTCTTCCCCAATTAATAAACTCATATGTGAAGCTCAATGAATATTAGTGGCCTCGGGCAATCAATAAATAATGGCTGGAGATCATAGCTGGGGTACTTGGGGCTACAAGAGTAATTAAGAACAAACTTTGAAAACATCTACTCTGGCCAAAGGGTCAGTTTTGTGTGCGGAATGCTTGTAAGAAACTACTTTCCATGCTGCTCTCAAATTCTGAGAATCCGGTGGAAACACTGTTCCACAAACCCTATTAACCCCTATAATCTAGCAGAGTGGTTTTCATTGTCAGGACACTGTAGAGTTCAGGACAAGCTTAATGGAGATGATGACTGCAATTGCAGGTAAAACTTGTGAAGGAAGGGACAGATTCATCAGTCACAGTCTTGGCCAGGACTCTGTACACCCATGCAGTAAGGGCTGTCCACTGTACCATTTCTAGTGATGTAATTATAGATTTAAGAGGCAAAAATAGCTTTCAGACTGTCTCAGGAGGAACAGGAGAAAGTGGAGACCTATCCTGTTCTGTTATCAAGCTGGAAAAGTGAATAACCAGGCTTAGTGATATATGATGACCCCGTACCAAAACTCTCAGAAAGGTCTTGGGGACAAAAGCAATTTGTGAATCTTTGGATTGGCATCCTTTATTCTCTCTAGAGAACAGGAGTCTGACAAAAAGCTAGAGAATGTCTTCTTTCTCTCTCACACACATTAAGAGTTCCCACCTGAGGGGCCCTGTGCTCAGAGACTGTCCAAATAGGGCAGACATGTATCAGTGAGTCTGAGGAAATGCTGCCAAGCACAACAGTATAAAGTTTCAGCAGTCACCCTTGAGAAGCCATTCACTTTTTCACAAAGTCTCGAACCACACCACCGGCAGCAACCAGCGTGACCCTGCTTTACTGTTTAACCAACACACCTCACTTTGAAGATTCTCTCCTTAGTGTTTGTATGAGTATGATTCTGAAGACGTATATCTAAGTCAGTGTGTGCAGACTTTGCCCTATCGCTCTTATCCAGACAGGAAAGACGATGTTTGGAGTGAAAGCAGTGGTTGCAAAGGTAGACAGTGTCTCTGAATCATGGCAACGTTTGCTCACAGAGGATCCTGCTGGGCCAGTATGAGGCCAGGGCCTTCACCTGACTTACTCCTGTCCTCTTGCAGCTGTGTAAATACAGACTACGACATATTCGCTTGAATGCACATGGTACCGTGTGCTGCTCCGCTGGAAGCCTACATTAAAAAAAAAAACAGGTGGATTTTATAATAGTGTCTGCATGCAAGATGTTTAGCCATTGTTGGCCTATATATATATATATATATATATATATATATATATATATATATATATATATATATATATATATATATATATATATATATATATATATATATATATATATTCTGCAAGAGGGTTAATCAACTTTAAGCTTAACAAAGCCTTGATTCACTGAAGTTATAAAAAACTGAATGGTGAGTGATATCACAAAGGGTGAAAGGGTGTATTGATGGCCCAGACAAATGCTGCCTTCGAGTTAAGTCAAAACTAAATATTTACAATATTTGTGCATGTGAATGACATCACAATGTCATACTAATCAATGTGAAACCATACTGGACATAATAGTGTTTATAAATTATGAAAGCTGATTGAATGCCCTTTGTGAACTGTTAATAAAATAAGATTTTAAAAATTCAATTTTTTCCCAGGCAACAGGCTTAACAGACCAATCCACATGATTATGTAGATCTACATGAATCTACATGATGCATAAAGCATTAATTATATACCCACTGCACATATTTAGCACCACATTTTGTTGCAGTTGCAAGAAACCCCTTGCTGTGCTTGTTGGTAAGTTAAAAAAAATGCAATTGCTCAAAGCATTCATTGTGTTCCAACAAAAATCTTTTTTTGGGGTGTGGGGGGATTACAACATCCCATCTCATTAGTAGGAACTTCCCAGGAAGACTTGAGGGCAAATATTTGTTGACCTTTGTTGAGACAGTCACGCATGTATCCACATGCTCTTTGTAAACGCATTACATACAGATGCAAGAGAGTCTGTGATGCTGGTTTTACAAATTGGATGAACTACTTAGCACTGATTAGTTTTTGTGGTTAAGCCAGGTGCAGCTATTACACTATATTCTCACAGTTATGAGTCTGACGTGTAGGAAATACACAGGGCTTCCTCCAGCATCTGACCTTTTTGTGTACAATACGCCTTGGCTCGATGTGAACCCTTAAAGTCTCTTCTGAGGGAAGCAGACCACCCCTGAGTTTAACTACACCAAGTGCTTAGAAAATCCAGACATTAGGCTTGGGCCAGACAGCCTGTATGAGAGATCAAATCAAAAACATCCGACACAAATGTTACTTTTTTCTGAGGAAGCCCAACACTATTGTTAAATGCTTCATTATGGACCACTGTGGAGCAATAGACTTCAGAGACTTTCTCAGTCATAGATAAACCAATGGCAATCAGCAGGTGACCTTTATAAAGATGGAGCTTAACTGCTGAAGAACTGGACAGTTTAGGAATAGCCCTTAAATGGTCATGTCATATAATCTATATGCTCAAAGCCTGAGGAGGAGGTTTACATTCCAAGCCAAAAAGTTGTGAAAAAAGACAGTCTTCACTGACCAAGCGAGAAGGTAGTGTAGAGAAAGCGAGACATTGAATCTAAAGAGCAAAGCCCAAAAACATATGTACTCATCAATTACTCACAGCCTCTGGGAGAGTTCTTGTGCAATTTTCAGTAAGGACAAATAGAGCAGTGGCCAAACTCTTCCATCCAAGTGCCAGGCCTTTATGAAACAGATGCCAGCCGTATGAGAGAGACGTACATAATTCTACATGTCACTGACCATCAACAAGTTCAACAAATAGTTTAACAAATTTCCTAAATTATAGTCTTTACATTGGTGGGAATGGAAGTCCTGTTGGAGCTATCAGCAGGGGATCATGTTGGATAGACCACAAATGCAATCCTGGCTTAAAGCGGCCAGATAGCTTCACCATTCTGAGTAAGTCTATGTTCTGCATAGTGTAAGCGGTGTACCCTTCCGTGCAGATGTGGTCCAATCCAAACATTCCTTAAGGAGCTGTCTGCCAGGATTAAGACTCTCTCTACCATCATTGCCCTTCTTAAGGTCTCGACAGAAGGCTTAGCTATTGTTACCCCTGTCCTGGTTTCAATCGGTTCTCTGATCACTATTACAGGGATAGGGTTGAGTCCCATCAAAGCCAGACCTCTATATTGTAGATCACGCAATGGCTAACCGCAATAACAACTTTTCTTCTTTGTCCTCAATCAAGGGCATCACGTAAACCAAAGCCCAATCTGCTCTCCATTTCCTATGAGCAAGAGGAGATGAAAGATCAGGTGCATGTGGCATTCATGCTGCCTCTTGCCCAGATGTAGAAAAGTCCAGCTTTTGGCAAGCACACCTCTTCTTTCATCCCTTCTCCCCACCACCCACACTCCCCCACCAGACCCCCTGTCTCTTTTTAATCCATTCCTTTCAGGGTGCAACGGAAAGCTTATGGGCGCAAAATCTATTCATGCAAGCAATGTTTTTCTGAGTCAGTGAGTTCATGGTGTTTGTCACCTTGTGGTGTTGAATAAGTCGGAATAGGGTAGGCCTAAAATAGAGGTGGGTCTATTTCGCAAGCTCGCTTGCATTACCTACAGCTATTATAAAAGACAGGCACTTTCTTAGCAGATTGTTAAAATCAGTTAGTAAGATGGTGGTGGGCACGATACAACGTTAACTTTATGGCTCAAAGCGTACCTGCCAGCAAAGAGGCGTGATCTGAACTAGAGTGCATCCAGAGTGGGTCTGCAGAAAAGAGTAAACAACTGGCCTATTAAAGTGTAACTGCTTTCAGCCCGCAGCCAAGTGCTACTTCAGAATATAAACCTGAGAAAACAATCTCAGACACACAAACACACTCACAACATGCACATAAACAATGAAGGATTAGGGCAAGCCTGGCACGCCTGTAGCTTCTCTGTCTGCCAGGCAAACTTTATTTATTTTTTTTAAACTATAACTACACACAGTAAAATATTGTGCAAAAACGATGTTCCTCTGGTCCAAGTTTTAATGTTTGCCATCATACTCCTTTTCTATATATGTGGTAGCAATTTGATTGGACCACCGGGGATACAGATCCAACCGGTTGATTAATCACAAGGCCTGCATGGAATCAAATGGAATTCCGTGCAACGTTCTTTGAAATTGGAACACAATTTGACTTCTTTCTTTTTTTGTTTGTTTATGTTTGGTAATCTGATCATGCATTTAGCTATTAATATAAACCCCTCAACACTTTTTGCCACATCCATTCCAGAATTACACCCTCAAATCAATGCAACCATGAAAAAGGGCACAAATTCTGTCTGACCTCACTTTCTTTTAAAACCAATGCAGGGCTTAACAATAAGATTTTTATTATTATTATTTCTGCTTGCCTGATCGGGTTAGCATTTCCAATTGTAACGTGTGCTGCCAACATTTTCACTAGCCTCACCCCAAACAAATTATTTTTTAGTTTTACAAATGTAATGATTTAGTTTTAAGACTAATATACACACATCTAGATGCCTGTGAACAGCTCCAAAAAAAAAACAATGTTCATAGAAATGTTTTATCTTTTTTTGTGGCAAATATTACAAATTATACAGCAATGTTACTCCATAAATTAATTGACACATTGACACATTGATGATTGATTGAGTGTGTGTGTGTGTGTGTGTGTGTGTGTGTGTGTGTGTGTGTGTGTGTGTGTGTGTGTGTGTGTGTGTGTGTGTGTGTGTGTGTGTGTGTGTGAGCCTGTGTGTGTGCGTGCATGTGTGTGAACCAGCAAAATATCATTATCTTGTTAAATCAGCAGATTTTTGCAACTACAAGAAAACAGAAAATATTACAGTTTGTATGGCATAAAAAATGGATGAACTTTACATTGGCAATGCAGCAAAGGCCCAAAACTCTCACACTCTTTCTCACAGTTACTGTTGAGCCCTATAATCCATAACTGTCATGCAAAAAAGAAACCTTGAACCTCCAGCCATGAGATAGGATTTTTTTTTTACCCATTTTCCCAAAGGTCACTTTTTTTGTCGAGTTCTCTTTCTCTTCCTTTCCCTGTCTCCCTCCCTCACTTCTCTTCACCTAACCCGATCTATCTTTCTGCACATCTGTAGTGCTGCACTCCAGCATCCTGTTTTTATGCAACTCTCAGCATAACAGGCTTTGGACCCCAAGGCAGCAAGTACAAGGATCATCTTTTGCCCAGAATATAAGAGGTGTCACATGCTGCCACACCTACGAACAATTTAACAGAAAAGCAAAAATTGTTGGCAAGTAGTTCCAGGGCTGTTGCGGTTTTGAAGTACAGATACATAGTACAGCGTTTTCTCAATGTGGTGCTCTTAAGCCTTTAGCGATGTAACTTAGCCACCCTTCGCATGACTAATAGCTCCTGTCAACCTGGGAAAATGAATCAGAACGTGCCTGGGCTATATGTACCAGCGGAATGGCCCACTTGGAAACTCTGTGCCAGTTCTATGGGTGTATGTGTGGCATATGCGTGTGTATGTATGAGATCAAAGGACAGAAAGCATGGCACACTCCCACCATATACAATGTGCTTCTAATCTAACACTGCCCCTTAAACTTCTGTAGCTTAATTAAACCGGATTTACTCCAGATTACTGCAATATTGGCTCACTTAGACTACACAGAAAGAGGGCCGTGATCCATGAAAGCCAACCAGCCTTCTTCATCCGGCTAACTAGTCATCCCTTTTCATCTACTCCCTTACCCAGCCCTATCCATCCTTTCTCAGTTGTTCCTTTATGAAGTTACAATAAAGCATGAGCAAGAGAAAGAGGAAGCAGGCAGATGTGGGCTGATTAAAGCTTAAAAATCTGCAGTAGGTGCTTCCATCTGCTTCCAATGCAGTAAGTCTTCCTCATGCACATCTTCTTTCAAGGTGAGCGGAGGTGTAAGCCAAACACACAACTACTTCAGTGTGCAGTAAAGTGCACAATTCGACCGCACTAACCCTTCTGAAAAGACCAGCATAGTATTTTAAATCTAAATAGAAATATAAAAAATAAATACAAAAATAAAATGGATTAAAGCGCATAACAAAATGACTAAAATTGAAATTTTAAAATATATAAATGCTAATTTAAAACATTGATGAATTAAAATAAACATCAATAGATAAAATAAATTATAAAATAGCACTCTTCCAAACCAAACATTTATGATTTTCAGGTTTAGAAGGACATTTTGGCAAAATTTTGGCAAAACTTCTCCAGCAATTGCCAGATAAATGGACAGAAGGCAATATACTGTAAACTCCACAATGGTCAAAGAGCTTAGAGTGATAGATCACCCAAAAATAAAAATCATAATTTTCTAACCCTTATGTTGTTCCAAACATATATAAACATATATAAACAAGATATTTGGAAGAATGTTTGTAATCAAGCAGATCTCGACCCCATTGACTACCATAGTATTTTTCCTCCCTACTATGGCAGTCAATGTGGGGCAAGATCTGCTTGGTTACAAACATTCTTCCAAATATCTTCCTTTTGTTTAGCAGATCAAAGAAATGTATACAGGTTTGGAACAACCTGAGGGTGAGTAAATTTTTTTCATTTTTGGGTGAACTATCCCACTAGCACTTAAAAAAGAATATTATGCAGTTCTGATGAAAAAATAATATCACAGACACAAACCAACATACCTCTCAGACAGCTTCAAGTGGAAGTGTGTTGAGGTACACAAACTAATCGATACCAGATGACAGCAGGGGAGGGAAAGAGATAACAAGATTGCAATTGACTTGAGTCACTATTTGCAATGGTGAGTGTGCTCTCACAAGACCTCAGTGAGACACAACGGACCCCTGTGCCACTGTCATAACCGCAGTAATGGACTATTCACTGAAGGATAACCTCCCCACCTCACTGGATCATTATGAGAGAATATTTGTTTGCACATTTTTTGGGATATTCAAGGCCCATCAAACATCAACCACTGCGTTAATGGCTGACCTGAAGCATGCATGAACCATTTGGAGGAGAACAGTTCCCTCTATATATTTATATACGTATATATATATAGACTCAGTAAAATTTAGGAACATTATGCTATTAAGGAGATTACACCATAATTATGAGATTAGGAGGCTCTGCTATTCGTCAAGGAGGCACAGCGAGGAGTTTGTGTGGTGTGTGTATGTGTGTGAGAGAGAGAGAGAGTCAAAGTATGTGGTAAAAAGCCAGACCCCTTCATGTCTGGTCACCCTGGTCTTGACCTGAACAGTTTTGTTGTCAATAAGGCTGCACTTGTGTTTTAAACACCATTAATGAGGAGCTTAACACCTTTACAAAATAATATTAACACCTTTTGAATGATGGGAAAAACTTAACCTCTGGTCTGCAGGGGAAAGTTGGTGAGGTGGGATAAAATAAAAATAAAAATAATTAAGGATTAAACTGACTACAAAGGTAAATATAAAGCAGTTTAAAAAAGGTGAAGTAATTTTAGAGACACTAGCATTACAAAAAAAAAAAAAAAAAAAACAGTAAATGAGCAACTGAATCTGAGCCATCTCTAAAAATTGCTTATCTGATCTAATGTGTTACTACTGGCACAAGTTACATTGTTTTTTTTTTTGTTTTTTTTTTTACTGGCTGTTGGCTGGTGTAACAGGACACACACACACACACACACACACACACACACACACACACACACACACACACACACACACACACACACACACACACACACACACACACACACACACACACACACACACACACACACACACACACACACACACACACACACACACACACACACACACACACACACACACACACACACACACACACACACACACACACACACACACACACACACACACACACAGTGAGTTCAGAGTCTGTGTACTTCATAGTTAATTTGTTGCGATCATCCGGGGAAAACACAGATTTAATCATTTAACCTAATGCAGTACTGGGGTAAACCACCGTAGAACGGATTGAAACTTTAAAACTTTATCACAACAAAATTATCACCTCAAACTGCTTCAATGTTCCTAAGTACTTTCTAAAAGTGTAGTAGCCTAACTCGCTTGGCAGTTCTGCATCAGTACAACATTAATTTGTGCCACTTCAGTTTTTGTACTTTTGTGCATTTGGGGTGGGTGTGATTTGTTTATGTTTTCTTATGCTCACAAAAGCTGCATTTAAAAGTATTCTTTAAAAAAAAAAAAAATCTGACCCCAAACTTTTGAACGGTAGTATATTAAGAGAGATGGTGCTCCGAAGAGAGGTGGTGGTCCAGTGGGTTAAACCACTTAACTGATATGCAGAAGGTTGCTGGTTCGATCCCAGCGGTCACCACCAGTGTGTGGCACTGAGCAAGGCACTTTACTCCACGTTGCTCCAGGGGGATTGTCCCTGTAATAAGTTAGTCTGTAAGTTGCTTTGGATAAAAGCGTCTGCCAAATGCATAAATGTAAATGAAAGATTGAGATTGCAAGGGGGATTCTGGGATCTTGTAATACTTGAAAGTGCATGTGGCATCTTCGATAAGAAAAGTTGTTAAACAGTAGCCAGCAAAAGTTACCTAAGGTGTCCAATAACCTCTAAACATTCATGCATGTCAGTGCACAAACACTCCACTGAAACGCTTTGGACTTTTGCCCACGGGGCAGGAAATCCAATGATTCAGTAGCGATTCACAATGTAATCACACAGTCTGACTCACAGAAGGGCTGACTAACTGAACTTTTTGTCTGTTTACCTCTCCTCTAGAGATGAGACAGGATGGTCAAATAGAAGGTCTCAAACTCATTTTTACCTGGGGGCCGCTGGAGGTAGACTCTGGGTCAGACTGGGCCGCATCAAGTATTACACATAAAAAGTGTTTCAAGTATTGCAAAAAAAAGTAGCACAACCGATCCAATCTTCTCAATCTTTATTATTAACAGTTCTTCAACATGAATGTTTCTTCTGAACATTAACTGTTCCTCTGAATTTGAACTAAATATATAGAAATTAAATCATGTAATATAAAATAATGAATGATATTAATTTTATTTTAAATAATAGACTAATTCACAGCAAGGCCGTAACCAGGTCAAACAGAACAGTGAGCGAAATTCTAGGTCTAATTCTAGTGGAATAATCTTATTTCTTATCAAATATATTATTAGTCTTGATATTCTTCGCATGAGTGAGTGAATAACTACATAGATATGCGAAAGAATTCTCTAGTGGTCTGGTGGTAGAATTTTTGTCAACCGTTGAAAAAGGTTCCGGGTTCTAATCCGCTCTCATATAGTTTTTCTTCATTAAAATCAAACATGTTCATCAATGATTGTATAATAAGACCATGGACACGTTTGCATTTTGTTTTGTGATTTCACCGGAAAGAATAGAGTCTCTCTCCGCAATGGCATTAAGCGATAGATTGACGCGCTCGTCTGTGTGTGAAGACTGTGCAGTGTGCACGAGCCAAAAGAGAACGTAAACCCCGCATACTTTGATTTGATTGGCCATCTCAATCAATTTGACATTGACGAGCGCTGTTAGACCACATTCGTTTCGACTGTCTGATCAGCTTCGTTCGTCTGTTCTTGTCAATCACGCGGTGTCAACCAATTATACTGCACGAGGGAGGGGCGAGCCAACTCTCTCTCACACACACACACGCACACACACGCACACACAAAGGAGGCGGCAAGCGCTACACACGAACGACTTAGCAAAAAGGTGCTTTTCAGAGCAACGCGCGGGCCACACTAACACTAAACTTTGATATCAAGAAGGGGGCCACAAAATATCATCCCGCTGGCCGCAAGTGGCCCGCAGGCCGCGAGTTTGAGACCCCTGTACTAAATGAATATTCGATTATTAAGGTAAATTCCTTTCCCTCCTAATTATCATTAGTTGTTTGAACTCACACTAAAAAAACAAGACAGATCCGTGACCATATACTATAATATATACTATAACAAACAGGGTTTCCTTAGTACAACTAGTCAAGTAGTTGTTCAGACAACCTGACGACTAGTCGATTCTGAAAATATGTAGCTTTGCGCATCCCTCCTCTCCTTTTCTGGTGTGTATGCTGCATGCTGGGATGTCCGCTCTGTCCCAGTCCCTGCTGATTGCTAATGAGCCCCATGCTTTGGTTTCACAGATGTTCCCCCTTTGTGTCGGGCCAAGAGAAAGTGTGTGTGTGTGTGTGTGTGTGTGTGTGTGTACGTGTGTGTGTGTGTGTGTGTGTGTGACCTCTGTGTGCGGCACTGGGCTCGTGGCGTGTAATCGGAGCCAGTTATACAGACAGTGCCAGGTGTGTGCACTGCCTCCATCCCATTATCAGCACAACGTCAGTAAGAGAGAGAGCGCGCGCGAGAGAGAGAGATAGACAGAGACAAAATGTGAGAATGAGTAAAGGAGAGCAGAGGTCTGGAATGAAGTGAATGCTCCAGGAAAATAAGAGAAAGTAAAAGAATGAGTGAGCACATGAAAGAAAGTGAGAGAGGTGGGAAGACTGTCAATGTTTATGTAACAAATGACAAACGCAGCTGATTAGAGAAATGAAGGAAAGGGAGTGAAAGAACAGAAATATTAAACTAGAAGACTGGAAGTGGAAAAAGGAAGCGAAAGTTGGTAAACTAATATCAGACGTGAACCACTTGAGTGTGTGTTCATGGGTTTGATTAGCCACACTTTGTGCATCCCCCAGAAGTTAGCTAATCTGACCAAACCATGTTTTAAAAGTTAGAAGGACACATAAGAAAAATAGCATTAGTTTGTATGTATTACTATTAGATTTCAATCAAAACCATAGAAATCTATAGCAGTGATTCTTAACATTTTTGACACCAAGGCTACCCCTTGTCCACAACTATATCCGAAGGCCCCATTACCTTTTTTTTTTAAGTTGTTTGTTACTTACATTACAAGGAGTTTTACAATTTATTCAAAATTCCCATGGAATTTTATAACTTTGGCTACCTCCTATATCCAGGACAGTGGGAATCCTGAGTTTTCAAAGAAAAAAGTGAATGTTGTAGTGGTAAAATAAGAAATATCTTGATTTTTAGTTGTTTAGCTTATTTTAATGCTCATTTCATCTTATTTTAGGTCATCTTGAGGCCCCCGAGTGGACCCGAGCCCCCTGGTTGAGAACCGCTGGTCTATGATAGGCTATGTTAATAAATAACTGGATAAACGTGTGTAAATTTGCCTATTTTCTCTGTTCTTTTTGTTCTTTTATGGCATTAAACAACACACAAGTGGCAGTGTACAGTTTGTCTCACTCTCTCTGATCATTTATTGGTCAAACCTTTGAACTAGCACATTGCCTGGAGGTACTGCGTTTGTGGATATTGCCTGATGTGTGTGAGCAGTTGTATGAAAGCATGTGGGTTACTTCCGTCCATGAACTGTGTAAAGCGGTAAGAAACTCGTCTGCAGCTCTGCAGTGCCACATCAATAAATACCATTCAAGAGTATCAGATGTGGCAGGAGGGTTCTGCCACTCAATGATACTGGTGATAAAGTCCTCAGCTGAACCGAGGGAAACGAAATGACATCTGCCAGATATTTAAATGTTATTAGATGTAATTTTTTTCTTTCAAAGAGAGCTGTGTGCACAGAGTATTCTTGGTCTCTGGACAGCTTACCCCTGTAAAAAAACAAAAACAGGATGCCTGGCAAGATCTGTCCTTTAGGTTGTGTACTGTTTTTCTCACCAGTTTTTCTTCCTGTTTTAACTAAAGACTTTGGCTTCCAGAGACGTTAAATATAAACTTGCATGGTTGTTTTGAAAACAAACTCCACAATGCAACCTCAAAACACTTACAGGAAAGGTTTACAAAAAATGTACATTCTTTCATCTCTTACTCATCCTTATGTTGTTCCAAACCCATAAGACTTTCTTTCCTCAGTATAACAAAAAAGGAAACATTTTGAATAATGAGCTGGTTGTTCTTTTCCATGGAATTACAGTGGATGGGGAGTAAAGCATAAGATGTAAATAAAGATGTAAATTAATAAAAACAAAAGTGATGCACAATAACAACAGTTTTGTTCAGTCTCCATTCAGTCTTTTGATCAACTTCATAAGACGTACAGAGTCAAATCGACCACTTCCATGATACTTTTATGGTGCACTTGCATCAGTTTTAATCATCATTGAGCATCATTAAGGATCAAGTTTTAAAGCTTCATCTTAATAGATTGAAATCTTAATCTTAATTGCAGAATTAAAAAGTTTGGTTTAAAAACAACAACATTGGGGCATGTACATTTTTGGGTAGATGTTGTATTGGTTGTGCATTTTCATCAAACAGAATCAGCTTTACTCAACTCGTGCAGTGCGCTCTACTTTACCTAAGCACTTTTACAATTTCTTAAAGGGCTAGTGCAATAAACAGAACATAACAGTTGACCAGTTCTTGTTCATGCGAGTCAGAATCAGAATTGTTTATTAAAAAAAGAAATGAGTTGCGTAAAAGCCTCAAGAAATAACAGTAAAAACCTAAAAAAAAAATAAACAGAACAGTGTGCCTGATATTATCTGAATAAACATAATCATCACTCAGCCCTTGAGTAGGCACACTGGGGGAGAAATATGAGTGAATTATTAGATTATTTCGATTTTTGCAAGTCACAACTCTTCAGAGAGCTGTTGGATAGTACGTTTCCATTCAAGTTAGGCTGTCTAATGGCTCTAAGCCTCCACCGCCGCTTGTCTAAGGGGGAGCATCATCACTTGTCTTCAGTGTCTTGCACTCTTCCAGATAAGGAGTGCAGCACACCAGACCACCCATGTCTATGACATGCACAGACAGAAGAAACACCACCACCCCCCCACCTGCATCCCGCCGACCTCAAGCCACATTGTTTCACCACCGACAGCACCTCTGCTGCTGGGAAACGCTGGCACTGTCCCCTTGCGCTCTCAACATTCCCCTGCCTTCCCCATATAACACACTGTGAGCCACCAGTGGCTTGTTTACATTCCCTGACTTCTTAATCTCACACATACAAATCTTAAATGGGACAAGTACTGAGCTCTGGGGAACCTCGCTTTTGGACCGCACTGCTGAACTCCATAAGAGGATTATATAAATGAATGTGTGTCTGTGCCCATATGTAACAGGATGCACCAGGATGACAAGAGTCTCATGACAGCTAATGATAGCGTGGATATATAATTCACATTTCACACCACTGTAAAAATGAGAGAAATTAAAGAGTTTGTTTGTCTATATAAAGTTGTTTTGGACTCTTGTGACTTTTATTATATGGACAAAAAACATAATTTTCTTACAAATATCTTCTTTTGTGTTCCACAGAAGACAGAAAGTCAATTTATGTTTCTGCCATTTAAATTAAGTTACTGTAAAAAAAAAAAAAAAAAAAAAAAAAAAGTGTCTTAAATACAGGGAGTGCAGAATTATTAGGCAAGTTGTATTTTTGAGGATTAATTTTACAACATTAATAATTAAACAACAACCATGTTGTCAATGAACACAAAAAACTCATTAATATCAAAGCTGAATATTTTTGGAAGTAGTTTTTAGTTTTAGCTATTTTAGGGGGATATCTGTGTGTGCAGGTGACTATTACTGTGCATAATTATTAGGCAACTTAACAAAAAACAAATTTATACCCATTTCAATTATTTATTTTTACCAGTGAAACCAATATAACATCTCAACATTCACAAATATACATTTCTGACATTCAAAAACCAAACAAAAACAAATCAGTGACCAATATAGCCACCTTTCTTTGCAAGGACACTCAAAAGCCTGCCATCCATGGATTCTGTCAGTGTTTTGATCTGTTCACCATCAACATTGCGTGCAGCAGCAACCACAGCCTCCCAGACACTGTTCAGAGAGGTGTACTGTTTTCCCTCCTTGTAAATCGCACATTTGATGATGGACCACAGGTTCTCAATGGGGTTCAGATCAGGTGAACAAGGAGGCCATATCATTAGATTTTCTTCTTTTATACCCTTTCTTGCCAGCCACGCTGTGGAGTACTTGGACGCGTGTGATGGAGCATTGTCCTGCATGAAAATCATGTTTTTCTTGAAGGATGCAGACTTCTTCCTGTACCACTGCTTGAAGAAGGTGTCTTCCAGAAACTGGCAGTAGGACTGGGAGTTGAGCTTGACTCCATCCTCAACCCGAAAAGGCCCCACAAGCTCATCTTTGATGATACCAGCCCAAACCAGTACTCCACCTCCACCTTGCTGGCGTCTGAGTCGGACTGGAGCTCTCTGCCCTTTACCAATCCAGCCACGGGCCCATCCATCTGGCCCATCAAGACTCACTCTCATTTCATCAGTCCATAAAACCTTAGAAAAATCAGTCTTGAGATATTTCTTGGCCCAGTCTTGACGTTTCAGCTTGTGTGTCTTGTTCAGTGGTGGTCGACTTTCTGCCTTTCTTACCTTGGCCATGTCTCTGAGTATTGCACACCTTGTGCTTTTGGGCACTCCAGTGATGTTGCAGCTCTGAAATATGGCCAAACTGGTGGCAAGTGGCATCTTGGCAGCTGCACGCTTGACTTTTCTCAGTTCACGGGCAGTTATTTTGCGCCTTGGTTTTTCCACACGCTTCTTGCGACCCTGTTGACTATTTTGAATGAAACGCTTGATTGTTCGATGATCACGCTTCAGAAGCTTGGCTATTTTAAGACTGCTGCATCCCTCTGCAATATATCTCACTATTTTTGACTTTTCTGAGCCTGTCAAGTCCTTCTTTTGACCCATTTTGCCAAAGGAAAAAAAGTTGCCTAATAATTATGCACACCTGATATAGGGTGTTGATGTCATTAGACCACACCCCTTCTCATTACAGAGATGCACATCACCTAATATGCTTAATTGGTAGTAGGCTTTCCAGCCTATACAGCTTGGAGTAAGACAACATGCATAACGAGGATGATGTGGTCAAAATACTCATTTGCCTAATAATTCTGCACTCCCTGTATAATTGTGGTAGAATGTGCCACAGTAGTTTTAGTTGGTACAACAGGTGTAAATATTTATCGGAAGGCTGAACATAGCTAAGCCCAGCGTAGAGCTTAGACCCAACTATTTTACATCCAACAATCGGCCCATTCGTACAAACTCCAAATACATTACCAACCAAGCATAAACACATCTTCATTCACATATTCTTTCCATGAGTATTGTCACAAGTCGCTCTCGCTGATATACCTAATACTTAATTTTGGAGTTAATTACTTAAAATGCTATTTATCCCAGTGAAGAAGAAAAAAACAGAAAGCAAAAGCTTTTCTGTCAGGTTATGTCGTAACACTATATACAGTAGAATTGTGTGTGTATTACAACCCTATGGGACCCGATGTGCAATCCACCAACCAGAGAGGTTAACAAATGTCAATATATTTTTTGATTGGTTAAAATAATGAGAATATCTCAAATTTTTCCATGGGATTGGCCACAGGATTGGCACCTATGACAGAAAGTCATATAGGTTTTGACAGTAAGGAGCATCTGGGGGATTTAATACAAAAGACTCATAGAGCACAAGGAAACATAAATATGTAAGATGGCAAAGCAAATGGAAGATTTGCTCAGGGTGGAAAACATGTGTCTTTCTGAGAATAGGGTTTTGCTGTATATTTATACACTAGATGCTAACAACATATCAGACAAACCTCATCCAGTATGGAAGACTCCCCCACCCCATCTGCATTCAAAGCCAAGCACTCAAAGGAGGATTTTCAAAAAGCTGTTTGGGACAATAAATAATGCAATAAATATGATTAAATATAACAGATGGATTCATCTCAACAAAACAGTTCTGGATCATTATTTTGGATTTATATCAACAACTGTTTAATCTGATGATCTAAACACAATAAAAATATGTTCACTCTGAAGAAGAAGAGAATTCATATTTTAAGTCTTGTATAACTATTTTAGTCTTGCATAACAGTGAACACCCTGTGGAGTCATTCCATTTTCAAGTCAGTTAAGTCAAGTGCTCTTAAATGCAGAACAAAGGAAGCTGAATTAGCAAACTGTTCTGATTTCTCATCTACTGTACTAGACTGTAGAAAAATTATTCTTCAAAGTTGTAAAAAAAAAAAAAAACAAAGATTATTGGACAACGTTTAACAATAATATCCTATACCAATTATGTTCATAGAATTAGGTCTAAATGAATCAAATTCCCATATTCTTCATATTTCCCAGACACAGAGTTTATTCAAATACCCTGTTGTTTCCTTTCTTTTGTCCATATTTTCTCACGTATTCTCTCTCATTAAACCTGCCACAGACACACATTCTCAAACACACCTCCTCACTGCCCTTATTCTCAGGTGTATAAAGTGTACAGCGTAAGCTATAATCATTTCAACAACCAGACCAACCACATATTTCCTCTATTTACCATGGGAAACTGCACTGAGAACTCTGTGGAGAAAGTGGCTGGAATGATACTTGCACAACTGTCATCTAACACTGTCATGAGATGAGGCCCTTGCATACTGTAAACTACACAGGCTCCCCTGGATGACTGCTCTGAAGGCGTCCAAAAGAGCTTCTACAGCACGCTCGCCATCTGTCCTTGCATTATCCGTTAAGTTGTTCCATTGGTTTACTTTAAATCTTGCTCTGTGGAGCTCCTGTTTGTTTGGAAACTTGATAAATAGCACCAGAAGATCACAACAGCGCCAGCTGCACGGTAGACGGATGTCCTCAAGTGCAAAGTTTGACATGAGTTTGCTGTCCCGACACACGATTCGAATCAAACTGCAGCCGCGTAGAGACTGTGTCAATACTACCAAACAAGGTGAATGTGCTGCCCTCTGTGGGAATGACTACAAACATGTCCAAACAGGCATGTGGGTATAAACAAATCCATCTCTACTGAATGCACTCTGACATGCCGCTGCATTATGATCTTAGACAACTTCACTAGCCCCACCAAAACTAGACTGTCAGGAGAAAGTAAGTACTGCCTCAGGCTATTCAGTTCTTTCAAAGAGAGCTGATAGACCTGAGTGGACAAGCCCGCATTAGGACTAATTGTTCCCTTGTGACCAGTCAGTAAGGGACAGGTGGGACATTTCTTTAGTTGAGGAGATAGTAAGGCATTAAAAAGTCAGTCACATTATATAACATGACATTTCTTATTAATATTGTAACATAGAGCTTTGTTCAGTTGAGTTGTATGACCAGTCTTAACAATCCTGCTGCATTTTTAACAGTAAACTAAAGGGAAGAGACAAGGCTGGTGATTTTTTTACTCACTAAAGAGCATGACACTTGAGTTAATAATAAAACACACTTCCTCTCTTTCTTGGCCCCACTGCCCTGCAGCGATCCTGAGCATGCTCGCGACCGCTGCACCAGAAACCCTGCGCAGTCAACCACAACCCTGCTTTGAAGTTAGCACGCACTTCCTGCAGGTTACAAGAAAATGCAGCCTTTTAGGATCAGAAAAGGGAGGAGGTAAATCCAAGGAAGTCACAAATGAGACAATGAGCAAGATGAGCTTACTAAACAGCAAAGTCTTTCTTTTACAGTAACTATAGTTTATTTTTTTCAGGTTTGACAGGCGGGTCTAGCAAAACCTCAAATGAATCTGCTTGGCGGGGATTTTTGAAAGATCCTCACGTCCTTCATAGCGCCCCGCCTTCCTTCTGTCTCTGCTTCGGTTTCCAGTCAAATGTACTGTATGAAAATTGCTTTCAGAAATCCTGGCATGCTTTTGTTTTGAATGGGTAGGAGTTCATGGCAATCCATACATGTCTATCATTCGCTGGCAATTTGAACTGTGCCTTTTTAATATAGTGAAGCCTGAGAAAAGAGCAGTAGAGCAGGGGGAAAACACCAGCCATATATCTGTAACGGAGCACCACACGTGGGGGATATGGAGTTAATGTACTGCCCCGCTCTGTTTCACACAAGGGTTTCTCATGTGGCCGAGTCTCCCCTGCAACCCCCCCCCCCCCCCCCCTGAAACTGCCCCATGCTTCATTTAACAGATAGAGATCTTAATAGCCTCAGCAAAACTACAACAGCTCGTTCGTAAACTGGAAGTATCAGCCACATGAGAGACATGGTTTGTAAAGATAAACCAGCCATGCTCAAAACAGTGCACATGATTCAGCAAAGTGTGAGATTTCCTTCAGATATTAAAGGGATAGTTCAGCCAAAATGAAAATTCTGTCATCATTTCTTCACCCTCATGTCATTTCAAACTTTTATGACTTCTTCCATTTCTGGGTGAACTATTTATTTTAATAAATAACATAAACAAACCATATAATTTATTCAATATCATCCAAATTCATACACGTGCACTACTGTATAATTGCCAGCATGTAGAAAACAAATGTACAGACATGACAGATCTATGGCACCTGCTAAAATTATGCAATGGTCCTCCGGGTATCTGGCTGGTTTATTTCCAAACATTCATTGAATTATAATTCCAAATCAATCAAACAAGAACAGTAATCAGCTTTCTTCTAGAGCAACTTGAGAGCCACCTGTAGAGAAAACCTGGTCTAAAGACCAACCCAAACATGGCACATATGTACGAATGCCTGGATCACATGCCATCATCTGTCTCACTGACCTTGCATATCTTGCTCTCCTCTGCCTGTCTGCTGCTACGTGACAAAGTTGCGGCTGGAGCTGGGACCAAGGTTGACCTCCTATCGTGGATCTCCGTCTTGAATGACAGCTGACAGGAGAGCATAGAAGATTCTGTGACCCTGAGCTCCGAGCTCCTGGGTGCCAGTCCATGTGCCATGCTGCTCCTCCCAGGGTTTGGGATGGGCAGTGCAGTGTGGATGGGCTTGGACCCCACAGCCGGCTGCCGGAGTTTCGATGCAACGCCAACTACCGGCATAGTCCCTCAGAATGCAAGTCGAACAGAGAAATAAGGAGGGGAAAAAAGTGGAGGAGTTGTCTCTCGTGGTTTTCTCACACAAGAGAGGGAGAGAGAGAGAGACAAGAGCCTTGTGTCTGCTCTTGATGTCTGGCAGGGGCTGTAAGAGGTGGGAGGGGGGCAAATGGTCTCTTAAAGAGTGCTGCTAACGGGTGAGAGCGTGGACATGCTCATTCTGTTGCCGACAGCGTGTGCTGCTCTCAGTAACTGAGAAGGCTCCTCCACTACACATTCTCCCCTCCTCCTCTCTCTTCCACTCCTCCTCTTCCCTCACCGACAAAGCACCACTACAAAACCAAACAGCTCTCGGGGGCGTGAACTTCCCTGGAAGGTAACCACCACTCTGCTCTCCTCACTGCCTGATTACCCAGATCTGACTGAGTGTGTATCCCTCTTACACACATGCGTACGTACGCACACACTAACTCTCTGGTTCCTCATCTGTCATTTGAAGAACATTCCACAGCAGCGCGTCACACTCTGACTGCAACTGTCAAAACAGTCTCTCCGTAACCCAGCCCATAGACACCTCACACTGGCTGAAGCTGGAACAACTGAACGCTGTGATGAAAGAACGAGTGCAAAAAGAACCCTCGAAAGACAGTGGAAACATTTGGGGTTGTTTGGAGTAAAAGTAAGTCTGTATATATGTAACAGCCAACACAAACAGATGTTAGAGAAGGTCTACTCTCTTTAATCCCGGAAACAATCCACACTGAAGTTGTTTGTCTAGTTCCCTGGATTTAGCTGCCAAACTCCAATTCGCTGTCTCTCTCTCTTTCTTTTATTGTGCTGTCAACTTTACTTTCACTCTCATCTCATTTATTATCCCCACCCAGTTTATAGAAATAGTTGGTAAAGAGTCAGAAAGACAGAAAGGCTTGGAGACAGTGGACTGACAACAGAATGTGTCTTAGACATTTTGTGTAGCATTTAGTAACGGGTGAGAGAAGAACATGACAGCAATGCTGACAGCACTGGCACCGACCGCCTTGCTAATTCATGTCAAACAAATAATCAGGGCATTTTCTTGTGTTTAGCCCAGGAGATACGATTCATTTCCCTCTAACAGAGGACAACGAATCATTGCCCATGATCACTAAACAGTCTGTCGTTTTGTACCTGGCAAAGTGCCTGTATACATGAATTTTCAACTGTGGTGTGAAACTGAGCAGCCCTTGATGTATTAAAGACTTTATTAAGTGGGCAAAATATGACATGTACCATGGTTTTTAACAGCCGTTAGCCTGGTGTGAGACTTAAAAGAGAGTGAAAGTTTTATATGGAAAGAGCCCATCTGGTTCAGTTTAAAAGCAGGGATGTGTGGAGGAACAGCAAGGATTTCCACCACATCGGAACACTTTAACACAGCAACGTCCAGTTCCTAAGCCTACCCTGAGCACCTACAGTTTATTTAATACCTCATGGGATTGACTCAATGCTCACACAACTAAGCCTATATTCTTGTCTGTTTGGTATATTTAGAATCAAGTGCATTTAATGAGATGGCGAACATCTTTTTTTCCCCATGTTCCTCCTTCATAAACAGGATACTTTACTATGCAATCCACCAATACTGCAAAGCAATGAATGACAATTATACCTTCAATGTGAGAAAATTATATACAATTATATATTGAAAGAAACTGCTTTGATTTCCTCTCTAGGTGCTCAGTGGATCACATGTAACTGAACGCTCCAGGCAGAAGGTCAAATAAAAAAAAAAACATTTTCGCAATGTGTTCCTACTTGAACAGTGAAGCCCGAATTAAATTTTCATGTCTCCCTCGCAGAGTTAATCAAGCTGTCCTGGAGAAGCACTGCTGAACGACAGGCTTCCAGTTACCTGTTTTCCGAATGCACTGCGGTAAATCGGAGCTGAAAGTTTGCCGCTAACTGCCTTAGAAAAGCCAAAGTCAAAAGGAGTAGATCAACCTCCGGATTCAGTTCTGTTGAAGATTGGTAGGTCGTTGCTAGTGTGCTGTTTAGACATTCGACCGCTTTTCTCCACATCAGGGCCCATACTCTTAGCGGGCTGGTTAAGCGGGACAAAGATCATAAAACATGATGAGGATGTTGATGGGGATGACAGCAATATTGATGCCGCAGGGTGATGATGGTAATGATAGAGTTCACTCCCTCAGGCCTGTCTAGTGAGGCACAGTTGAAAACTGTGGCTTGTACCTCAGTAGTAGTATAATTCCAACAACAAACAATGTGTCTTAAAAGATCGGGAAATACTCCTTGGTGGAGGCAAAGGGCCCTGATAAGAGCTAAATTTACAGCCAAAGTCTCTATTTCTGAATGTGGGCTCAGCAGAGTTGCTCCATTCTAGGTGGCCTCCAAAGCCACAGTGGAGTATCTTGTGGCAGGGAAAAAGGGCATTCCAACAGAACTGGGGAAAATGGTGGGCTGAGGGAGAAACCTCAAGAAATTTGGGTTGGGGGAGAATTATGGAAGACCCAAAAGCCACAGCCCAAGAGAGGAAATAGGAACTCAGCATCTCAAGACTCAAACCTCCTGGCCAAACATCATAGCATGTGATTAAGTCAACTTGCTGCTTTCCACGAAAGAGCCTGGAAGGAAATCTTCTGCTGTGTTTGCTGAGATACTCTCTTTTCTCTCTGACTGATAAAAGCAAGGGTTCAGCATTAATGAGCCGAAGCGTGCATTGAGAAATCTCCAGCTGACTAGCTCTTGGTCATCACATTCATCCATGAATCGGAATTTCGTGAGAGGAATGAGGTGTTTCTCCAACAACAAATCCCACCAGTTACAGAAAAAGGAATATCCGGCGGAACCAAATCAGTGGTTCCTGATTATACGGAACATCCCTGCATGGAACCTGATGTCAGAGAGTGGTTCTGACGTTGAAAACAAGCAGGGAAGAGACGGGCAGAAAGAGAACGAAAGGGTTGACCCTCTTACATCCCCTCTGGACCCTCCCCTGTCAATACAAATCCCTTGAGAGACTGATAGTCACGCACCTGGTCCCCACCACAAGCACATGCTTATCTCGGCTCTGCATATAGGATGGCATGGAAAAGAAAACACACACACAGGGTGATGGAGTCATGGATTCCTACTCCCCAGTCAACCTTTGACGCCCTCCATGGGCTCTCACTCTCTGCCTGATGGGCTACAGGCTTGAGAGATAAGCTTTATGTGGCACTATGATGGTATTCATTTTTCATCATTAGCATCAGAAGAGTGCTTTTCAAGGTTCTCCTACCATGCTAATCCTTGCAAAAACTTCTAGTCTGGAGTGAATCACAGAGTATCAAGACATGACGGGGTTAGAAGTGATGGAAGAACATCTATTCAATTTATTAGTCAACGTTTCTTCTTCAGATTGATGTCTTGAGCCCTTGAGGCCACCATGATGGAGACGAGTAGTGAAACAGATTGAAACAATTCATTTTAGTGGGAGCAATTGTGCTCCATTTCGGATTCAAAGGGGTCGGGACAAATGGAATGTGAACTATCCTTTTTTAAACAGCCAAACTTATAAACACACATTTAACAAAAACGTCAAAGAAATTCCAGCTGCTTGGAGAACATGTTTGGAACGGGTGGCTTGGCCACGTCCCAAAAAGGAGTGGGTGGAAACAACACTACATTGAATCAAAGCCGCATCCTAATCCCAGCAGGAAATCTTCTACTTTCACCCAAAAACAGTGTTGCTACTTTCCTACTTAGTGGTCAACTTCATTAACAATCAAACCTCAAAACTTACTAAATGATCAGACACAAGGGTCAATCTAAAAGTGTCTATGATAAAAAAAGGAAATATCTTTAAAAAAAAATATATATATATTTAGACACATGTGCCAAGTTTGTTTCATGTCGTTTTGAAACACTTTTATACTTTCTTCAACAAAACTTAATTTAATTAAATTTTAAATGTCATTTAAATTTAGATTTTATGTTTTATTTTATTTTATTTGTACATTTTAAAGAGAAAATAAAATCAAGACAAACATTTTACCGACATATCTGTGAGTATACGTATCACTTCAGAAAAAAAAAAACTGTACCAAACTACTTTGGTGCAATCATTCCAAAAATGTCATTCTTTTAAGAATAAATATTACATTGAATTTGAATCCGAAAACTGACATGATCATCATTGATGAGGTGTTTTCAGGTCATTGTAGGTATAAATTACATTTAAATTTGTATATATTTTTAAATAATTTAACATAAGACTATGTTAAGCTAATATAAAGGGAAAAAGGTCAGATCTTTGAGCCACAAATATTAAGAAAATACCAGCCCTGGTGCCATATAAAACAATGCTAATCTCAGTACACTCAGAAAAAAAAGGTACAAAAGCTGTCACTGGGGCGGCACCCTTTCAAAAATTAACCATTTGTCCAAGAGTTCATATTAGTACCTGAAAGGTACATATTGGTACCAAAAGTGTACAAATTAGTACCTAAAAGGTACATATTGGAACCTTTTTAACTGTCCCAGTGACTGCTTCTGTACCATTTTTTCTGAGAGTGTATACTGCACTTGCACAACCCTCATTCCTAACACAAAACCGCCATAAAAAAATAAAATATTCTGCAATATTTTTAGCTATTAACTATGGTCTTCCCCCATGTCTTGCTCTTGTTCTTTATTTCTGGTAAAATATTTGGTCTCTTTTGAAACATTTTACAACTGGTTTTGAAGAAACTCAAGCAGGGAATCAATGCTCACTTACCAACCAGAAGCAAGAGTCAGGGATGTACAGTAAGTACAAATGTGCCTATTGTGGTCTAAAAATAACATGAAAGGGAGGTCAGCCATCAATCCGAACCAGGGGAAGAGGCCACCACAACACTGGGCTCGGTCCCAACTAAAGATCCCAGCAGAATAATACTAACATGGACAAGCACAATAGTAGATCAGTGAACACTCAGCTGCCCAGGAGTTGGCAGTTATGTAGCCAAGGTTAGAATAACAAACACAGACAAACTGTTAAAAGACCAGTCCACTGCAAAAATGACTGAGGGATTATTGGGTCCAAAAATGTGCACACCAGACATTGTGGAAATTAGATTTTATACACACACATTCTTGAATATGTGGTTTACGGGGACTCCCCATAGGTGTAATGGTTTTTATACTGTACCTTAAACCTTATATACTATCCCCCTACACTAACCCTACTCCTAAACCTCCCCATCACAGAAAACTTTTGGCACTTTTTGAATTTCAAAATAATATTTATAGTTATTATAAAACAAATAGGAAGTGTCCACATCAGTGGTGGGCCGTCAGGGCCAGCAAGGCCTTCTCTGCTGGCCTAATCACTATCAGAATCACAGACTTAAATTTTAATATATTTTTTCCATGAATGTGTATTAAATTATTCCCAATAGTCTATTTTATTAACTTCATCGCTTTTCTCTTGGTTGCGCTGCTTCCAATAGTGTTTGTTTATGTTAGAGCTTTAATCCAATCATAATTCAATCATCATGTGTTGCTAGGTGAAAGAAATCTGCCTTGAGGCCTTCAGAATCAATATCGCGGGCGCCGCTAGCTTAAATGAATGGCAATGAAACTGTGCGCTTTAACCAATCAGATAATCACTCCTATTTAATCAGCCAATCAGATTTCAAGTTGGCGACAGCAGGGCCATCTAGCTGGCGTACAATAACGTTGGCATTTTCACGTCCTTTGATTGGATGATCAGAGCGCGTACTATAGCCTAGTCAGAATAACCAGAAAACCGGATCTGTAGTTTTAATAGAGTTTTTTCAAACCCAAATGGCTGACAGAGGAGAAGACATTAATGTATTAATTGACATACTGTACTTACAAAGCCATTTTCAAAATTCCCGCAAACTGCCTTCTCCAGCTTAACGCACAGTAACGGAACGCTATTCGATCTGTCATGGCTAAATGATCAGATTTTAAATCTAAAATCTGTTTAAAACCCGTGTTTAGACCCGTGTTTGTCCCTTGTCCGACCCGCACCCGTATCCGACACAGGTTTTTTTCACCCGTTTCAGCAATATTCGCGGATCACCCGTCGGGTACCCGCCCGTGCAGGACTCTGGTTCAGAGGGCCGGTCCAAATGTGGGGGCGGGCCGTAGTTTGGGGAACCCTGATTTATGCTGTTACGTTTTCTTTCGTGTAAAATATGCACAAAAAAACGCACAATTTGCTTTCGGTGGTCGGAGAACTCAAAAGGTAACGTTGGCCAATGTTACCTCACTACACAAATGCACGGAAAACCCGGAGCGGATTGATGCTTCTGTTAGATATGACTTATGTGGCGCAGCTGTAGCTGCAGTGAAAGGAGACTTGTTGAATTGTGTCAATTGGGTTTCCTGCGTTAATAACTCTTAAATTATTTAATCATTCTTTCTCGCTCCATGAGAGACGCAATGCTGTTGTCGCAATCCTGTTATAGCCTACTGCGTTTCTGTATAATGTTAATGGTTTCTATAGCCGTGGCGTCATGATGATTTTATTAAGAGGTGAATAAATTCAGGTAGGACACCACTGAAGGCCTAGGTGTGAAATGCACGGCCCGCCACTGGTCCACATAAACCATGTTTACGTTGTAATACCCATGTCATTATACACATTTGTGTCCTCATAAAGCACATATACTGTTCTTGTACATACACAAATTACAGGTGCATTATGAATTACAATTAATTGATTATGAATTGTTTAATCTTCATAATCATAACCAATATCCACACAGCAGGGAATTCAACTTACAATCTAGAGGTCAATGGAAAATGCTCATAAACAACTTCTTTTTTTATTAGAAATAAACATTATTTACATTAAGCTAGGGAGGTCTAATCAAATCTGTATACATAACTGAACTATACAAATAAAAATACACAGATATATCATTGAGACATACCTGACCAGACCAGGTTCCTGCATTGTTTCTCTGAGGCCCAATATCAAACCCTAACAGATTACATACACACACACACACACACACACAGCTGGCTCATCGGTGAGTAGTCTTTTCACATCAACACTAATACACCAGCCTGCATTCCAAGGTGGCTTATCCTGGCACTAGTTGCCTTTAACAAACAGCATGGAGTCACGGCCATCCAATGCCTTACAGGGTAAAAGCATTCACAAAAAGCCAAGGATGGGTGGCTTACAAATAGCAGTTAAACCTAACCTCATATAGTAATGAAAAGGTGAGATCTTCCAGCACTGTCCTTAAATATATTTTATATTTCTGTTTCAAAATGCAGCAGCGGATATCACATAAAATAACTAATGGTAAAATAATAAAGAGTGTAATATACTCTCAAAGTCTCCCAAAGTTCACTTTAGACCATAATGCCAATCTAGGATTCAGAATAAGATTTACATATAGACGTCTTAAAGTAGCAAAAACAGTCTTTTTAATAAAAAACAATCATGTGACTTCAAGCGTTTTCTGGTACAAGAAACCTAATTAATGAGCTGTGAGGGGAGAAAAGCTACAAAAAAGTGGCCCCTTATGCATGACATCTCTATAAAATGTTGATGCCTCCGAGTTGTGTTTACAGCACATTCTCTGCCTACAGTATGTAAACAGGTCTCATCTGTTCTTATTTTAAACTTTCTTTTATACTAGAGTGGCCCTCCTCTCCCCCAGCTTCATTATAGTGTTTGCTGTAGATATCAGCATGTGTGCCTTGTAAATAGCACTCAGTCCCACAGTTTCTACATGCGATAAACATACAGTGCTGTCACCTGTGGCTGCATCTCCTGCTCATTACAGATCGCTCATAACACTGGAGCAGTGCTCCTAGAGAGAGAGAGAGAGAGAGAGAGAGAGAGAGAGATTCTGATTAAAGGGTCCTGTGGTACTCCGCTATCAGTTCCTTGCGCAGGCCTCAGCTCAGCAGCTCCAGATGTGGAGACACTAGGTCATTACTGGAGGCCTCCCATGTGGTGTGTGCAAACTTTCTTCCAGCTCATTACTCCAAACACTCACTGCTCTACGCTAGGGTGTTTGGCTCGTCTGGAGGTTTCGCCTTGATGAGTTTGCGGTTTTTGAGACCAGTCTGCACACTGACCGCTTCAGGTCTCTGGCGGCACACCCACAGACATTTATGAACCGTGTGATGAGCGCCCTCTTGAAAACTAAAGCATACGTTGGATGCTGGTGTGCTGGTTTTTCTGACAGGCTTCTTAACCAACTTAACGGGCTAGTTATTAATTAACTCACCCTCATGTCTTTCCAAATCCGCAAGACCTTCATTCATCTTCGGAACACAAATTAAGATATTTTTGATGAAATCCAAGAGCTCTCTGACCCCTCCATTGCAACGTAATTTCAACTTTCAAGGCCCAGAAAGGTAGTAAAGACATTGTTAAAATAGTCCATGTGAATCCAGTGGTTCGACCTTTGGAAAACAAACAAAAATAACTATTTTATTCAACAATCTCTTCTCTTCCCTGTCACTCTCTTACGCTATTCACTTTATTGGGCTATTCACAAAGTACAGCGCAAAACGGCAGCTCACTACTGAGCACAATCCTATCACATGCATGCGTTGTGGTATTCACGTGAATCGAGTAGGAGACTGGCACGGAAGATAAGAGTTTGTTGAATAAAGTTGTTATTTTTGTTCGTTTTTTGCGCACAAAAAGTATTCTCATCGCTTCATAACATTAAGGATGAACCACTGAAGTCACATGGACTATTTTAACGATCTCTTTACTACCTTTCTGGGACTTGAAAGTTTAAATTACATTGCAGTCTATGGATGGGTCAGAGAGCTCTCAGATTTCATCAAAAATATCTAGAATGATAATACTGATGGACGAAGGTCTTATGGGTTTGGAACAACATGAAGGTGAGTAATAGATGACAGAAATGTCATTTTTGGGTGAACTAACCCTTTAACCAACAAGCACTCCATAAAGAATATGCTGCTCGACCATCTTTAGCAGCTAAATCTTAGTGGTGAACAGCATGGCTTAAGGTTTAAGAACTAGCCTACCAGCTATCCATCATAAACCATGTGTGGCATCACATTTTAAATGTTCAAAGGTTACTTTGAGACACTTATCTTTTCTTATCTTGAAACTTCATCATACTTATATACTCTGCTTTGCTCTCAGGTTTAAATCCAATTTCAGAATACCAGACCCAGAAAAAAGGAACCTGTGGTAACCAATATACTGTGCTTCCTTAATGTAAAAATAATATTGTATTAAATAATATATATTTTAAAATTGAATTCATTTGAAATATTTGTATAATATTTTTGGACTATATTTTTCTTAGGGCAATCATTCAAATTCCCTATTTTTAGTCATTTAAACTTCAAATTCAAATTGTTTTTTGTTGTGATAATTGTTTAAATGCACATTTTATGCTCACACAACTATTTACTTTTGTTTTTAGTGTGCACTAGAGCCCTTTTAATATTTTTTTTCCCTTAAAAAACAAATACAGATGTATAATAGTGGGAATTTACTGGTTATAACTTTATATAACATTAAAATAATTATCAGCTTATCAGTAGCACAGTTTCATTGTTTCCCTGTTGAAAAAAAAACAGCATGTGCTGGTTAGGTATGTTTTGAAGCACGGCAGCTGGTTTGAGCTGGTCTTTAGTTGGTCATGAGCTGGTTTAAACTGGTCCTGAGCTGGTTATAAGCTGGTCATGAGCTGGAGCTAGTTTCTAGGACCAGCACTTGACCAGCTTAAACCAGCTCATGACCAGCTAAGGAAAACCAGCTGCCATGCTTCAAAACATACCTAACCAGCATATGCTGTTTGTTTTTTTTAACAGGGTTGTGCATCCTTAATTTATGTGTCAATCAGTCTGCCAGTTTTGTCTAAATAGGCAGTTTGTGGCCAAAATGAGGAAAATGCAAAAAAGGGAGGAAGCTGTTCAATAAAGATTTTTTCCATTGTTACACAAACATATCACACAGCTTCCTGTTTGTCCCCAACAAGATTGGGCAGCTGTTTACCTGCAGCTCAACAGGATCATCTTACAATCATCACCCCCAACAGCTGTGATACAAACAGTCTCAGGTTGGCAGTGTCAGAATACCAATTATATACAACATGAGCATAGCTGTGTATAATCTGTGTAAATACCTATGAGATTTAGCACTGTATGGAATGGAAGTGCTGATATTCATCTGCAGAGTAAATGATCCCTCTTCACTCTGTCACTCTGTCACTCATTAATAGATAGGTGTTGTTAAATGGGGTTTAGAGGTTTTGGAGTCATCACTTCGGCCTATGTATGTGAGCATGTTAAAAGCTTAATGGGGCTTTGCCCACACAACTTGTGCAGATCAGAGCCTTGCGTGTGCTTGAGTGAAGAGAACAGCTCTTTCATCTGCAGCAGTGTGTTTATGATGGGCCTCTTCTCTGTGTAATCATCAGCTATGAGAGTCTCAATCCGCGCCTTCCTCTAAAAACTTAAAATGCCCAAGTGGCCGCTATGCAAGAAGAAAGGCCACTCTAATGGATTCTGACTCATTAGCTACGAAATACTGTATTTACATCAGATGCATTATGCTCTATTACTAATCACCCACGCACACAGATCACTGCTTTGAAGAAATGTTCTCCTCTAAAGCTATTCTAATGTCAGATGCACTAAGATTAAGGGACTTTTTTCTTTTGAACTTCTTTGGAAAGACATTTTAGCATGACTTAGCTTATGTTTGATATTACAAAGACAGTTAGACCACAAACATATGCTACATAACATGGTTGGTCAATATTATGAATCGGAAAACTGTCTCTCTTTCAGTTCACGAGTGTGAATCTGAATTGTATTGACCACGCTGAACAAGATGTTAAAAAAAGATGGGTGCACACAGGTGCATTCTGGGAAATCTACCAGTGAGGCAAACTTTTTTCAAAACTTTCAAACAAGGCTTTGTGAAGCCAAAGTTCAACATCTTTCCTAAAGTCAAACCAAAATGTATTCGGACGCCATCGACATTTTCTCACATTATCACAGTTTATTCGCTATAGTTTAGAAAAGGGTTGTAAAATATATGACAAGAACAGAATTAAAATGTGTCAGAACAAATTCATCTTGATAATGTCAGATAATTTTGATAGAAAGGTATGTAATTGATTACAATCAACCAATCAGCTGTCAGCTGTTAAATTTAAGTACACAATTAGATAATACCAATTTAGGTCAACCAATTACCAAGCAATGCTTCATTTTGTTCAGTCTGTGGTGTAAAAGGTCGCATTAGCAATTAAAGAAAAAACACTTGAGCAAAACATGATCAGGTCAAAGTATCTGAATAATTTTGGTCCCAAATTTGTATCAATTTTTGGTAGTCCACTGGATGAAGAATTTTTGGGTATAATATGTCAGTTTACTTTATTTTGCTATCCTCACTTACATAAATTAACTATAGTGTCCAACACCCACTAGTAAAAAATAATATCTGGTGTATAATTTTTGGTTTGACTGTATTCCAGCTAAAAATTGATTACATACATTTCTTTGAATTCCAATTCTTTTTAATTGTACTTTATTTACATTAAAATTTGATTTGAAATTTTTTTCATCCTTTTCGGGATCTTGTCAAACTGTTATTTTAGTATAATTTATATACTATTATAGTATTTTTGTATAGTATTATAGTATCTTTTATTTTAATATTTTTAGTTTTCATTTTACATTTTCTTTAAGTTTGAGTAATGTTGCTAAGTGCTTTTGTCAAATTCATTATTTTTAAATATTTCTATATAGCTTTATTTTCTTCCATTTTAGTGTTAGTAACTTTAGCAATTTTGCAAAGCCATTCTCAAATCAGCTCTGAATTACACACAACCCTGCTATAAAATAGTAACACTGAATAAAATTACTGTTGGGATACAAAGTGGTCAATATGGGATACAAAGTGGTCTTTTGCTATCACAGGAGTATGTAAACATAATAACCAATTTCCAGGTTTACAATCTATTAATCTCACAACCAATAACATCTGGCTTCTGCTTGCCAAATGCCATTAATCTAATAGTTTAAGCAGAGTTTCAGAGCCTGTTTGCTTAACTCTTGGAACCGTGTGGCCTCCAGGACATGATTACATGAGATGCAGTGTTTTCTAACACTGGATGTATTGTGTTTGGCCAGGAAGCAGGTCCGGCCTCTGGAACAGTGTCCAGCGATGTGTTAGGTTTGGCACGACAATCCCACCTCCGTCAACATATTCAGATTGTCTTGAGTTCCCACTCCCATTCTCCCCTTACATATGTACTCGTACACTTGAACAAACTCTTTTGCCTGGGCTACCCCCAAACTCAGGGGCAAGATTAACAGGATGTAAACTGTTGTGACAAGCTTATCAGACCTTGACTTGCCTCCAAAAGGCAAGAACAACACAGCGTTTTGGATTAAGGGGTCCACAGGTAATAAATCACAATCTGTTTGGATGTGTCAAACAGATAAAGCCATTAGAAGCAATAATACCCATTGCACCCAGTTTTGAGAATGTGGCCACCGTGTTGTTGTTGTTACAGGGGCCCCGTAACAATTTCTAAGATGGATTCGCCATGGCCAAGATGTGGCCTGAGAGACTCTGAGTTAAAGTTTAGGGACCATGTGGCTAAGTAGTGTGGTGCTGAGAGGTGAAAGCACTCACTTCATTTCTCTTCATTATGGGCTGCTGACGAAAACCAAATGGGAAGCTGGAACCGGCAGGAAGCCAGAGCGCGTGGTGCCCAATTAAGGGCCTGAGAGGGGAACAGGGCATGGCATTGCCAGAGCATAAACAGCAGTGCTAATCTGTGCCATGTCTGCCTTGTGAATGACCCAACACTTCATCATTCATGGGTGGGCACTGGCGCGTGGGGAGAGACCTATAAAAGGCCTGAGCGAGGATGAGGGCCGTCTAATCCTGAGTGTACGTGTGCAGCGCGGCCCCTAGCGTGAAACTGGAGGGGAACCGTAGCTGTTTAGTCAAATATAAGGGTTGAAAGTGCCAAATTTTAAAAGTAGAAAATATATTTATGTTGAAATAAGTCAAAATACTCCTTTAACTGTGAGATTGTTTAGGATGAAACAGTCCACTGATATGTGATTGGCCTCTAGGTTCCTCTGCATTCAAAGAAGCTTTCTGAAGGAGAATGAATTATGCAAATGGTTTGACATCACATTCGTAAATCTGTTTCAGTTTTTCCACACAGCAGCTTACATTGCCTTATTGTGCAGAGCTTTCCTGCTGTTTGTTTACATTAATGTGCTGCATAACACTAAGCAAGTTGATTGATACTAGAAAAGTTTGGCTGGGGGAGAACAATCAGTTTTGTTTGTGTCTGCCGATGAATGCATTATCTCAACATCACAGAAGACTCGGTCCACCATGCAATTTGTAAAGTGCTTTTTATCCAATGAGGAAAATTAGTCTGTCTGCAGGTCTAGATGCACAGTGATTGATCGAGTCAGATCATTTTGCAGACACGTCACAGCGTTCCTGCAGAGTCAGGGTTTTCTCTTCCTACATCGGCTCATCAACCTCCTGTCGTTTTAAGACAAACCAGAATGTTCCTGGTTTCATTTTCTTGGCCTCAACAAAAGCCCGGTAAGTAATTAGTCCCACTTTTGGGCTTTTCTTACTTATCTGGAAAGAATGTGGTAGAACTCGCTTCACATGTTTGGCTTTACTGATACGGTGGCTCCAGCAATATTCTTCACTCAGCGACCCGGGCCAAATCAGTTGTTTCTCCATGCTATTGTACCTGTTTATTCAAAGACAGATACGTCATGCTTTGCTCTAGATAAAAAAGGTAACCAAATGCTTAATTATTCTTCACAAAAGCCTGCAAAACTGCCTTCTGTTAATTATTCACAGGCTCTGTCATAACATTGCGAAACCTTCACTGGACTCGCTCTTTGAGCATAATGACTCTGCTCTGCTGTGATATCATTTTCAACCCAAACAAATGCTGCCATGGCACACATCAAGCCAGAAGACACAAAATGCAAGAGACAAAGAGAGAGACAGCTAGCATATGGTTCAAGCTAAAATTGAGCCAAAGCAGGACCTTCTGACCAAATGATGCTACAAGAATGAATTCATACAGTTGTTAAAATCACATTGTGATGCCACAGGCCTGTGTTCTGGACTGAATTAACTAGAGGACTGTCAAATATAGGTATATAAAAATGTATCATTTGACATCTGACTAGAGGTGAGCCACGAGATCTCATGATTTTAAAATGTGATGAGATTTCTCTTCGAGGTGAAAAGCTGACTCGTGATATTGCCATGACGAAGCATGAGGGTGAAATTCGCATAGGGCCTATACTGTCGTTTAGCTTTTTTTCATAGAAATAAAAAATACTTAATTCAGTGGGATAATAAACTAGTGTAAGCGTCTGCTTCTGAGTCGCACACAGTGCAGCAGGAATCAGTTCACTGATCATGTGACTAGAGTAAGGAAAGATGACTGACAAGACATGGCAGAGGATTTGTTGCACAACAGAGCCACAAAATAATATAGATTTTAGATAGTTGCCTTATTTACATATAATTGGCTATAACATCAAAATAAAGAGTGTAATAAAGTGTATTGGCCATTGTGTATTGGCCAAGTGTATTCTGTACTGGCCAGAATTTAAAAATCGACCACTCCCTCTTTTTGACGTTTGTTTGTCCGTTTGTTCGTAATAAATGCCTCCCCAAGTTCTGACACCAAACTCACTGACTTCTCTCTTTATTTTATACCATTTTACTCTCTTCATTTTACAACATTTTACTGGATTTACTGGGGGGGGGGGGGGGGGTATTTCGGGATGATATTCATTCCTGTAGGATCTATTGATTAGGAAATTACCACAGGTACCAGTCTCCCTGCAGCAACCTGCTTTAAGTGACTTGCTCAAGGGTGCAGTAGCGATATAAAGATAGTGGTGTCAATCAAGCCCATATTTTTTATCTTAATATACTATACAAGAAATAAAGCAGTATATACAGTACATACTACAAAATGCATCAACTGTATACATTACATGGCCAAAAATGTGTGTATATGTTCTGTTCCAGAATGACAGTGCCCCTGACAGTGCAAGATCCTAGACTTGAACACCTTTGGGGTGAATTGGTATGCTGACTGTAAGCAAGACCGCATCAGCCAACAATAGCGCCTGGCCTCACTGAAGCTTGTGTCTGAAGGAAAGCCTCACTAGAAGTAGGGCCTGCATAGACTAGTCAGGTAGACTATTTCAACCACTTGTCGGCGCTGTTAGAAGCCATCGAGCACTTGAGCATGCAATAACAATAATGTTTGACTTAGCGTAAATGAGCGAGCCATTACCACGACAAAAGAGATTATGTGGCAGAATAGTCTCGCATAGCCAGACGTTCAGACTGACGGCAGAAGGTCTGGACTCCATCGCAGCTTTCATTGGCATGTAAACTTGACATGTAAAGCAACCAATCACAGTTTGTCTTATTCTGCGTCATGTTTAGGGGCATGTTAAAAGTCGATGTCACAGACCAGCGTGCATCTAATAAATTATTCATTTAAGAACGTTGTACAAGTTTACTACAACTTCACATACTTCACTGGTTGATCCTGATAAGCGCTCATTGTTACAGTTGTAAATGTGGCGGCTTTCCTCTTCCATGAGGGGGTTTAGCGTCAATACGGCTTTGTTTTCAGGCAGACTGTGACACATATGTCTCCCGGAAATCCTGTAGAATTCAACCAATCAGAAACTTTGAAACTTCCCAAGCATTTCCAATTTTGTGTGCCTTATGCATCAGACGTTCAGCCAACAGTCCATGGGCATGACATCTGAGGCTGTGAGTAGAGGCAGGAGGACGATGACAGTGAATAGACTTCATTAATTTAGTCTTATTCTATTATAAACAATTATTAACCGGTTGAGTGAAGACCTGAGTGATGTGAGTATAGAATCTATACTCACATCACTCAGGTCTTCACTCAACCGGTATACTATAGATCCATTAGTGTTTTTAATTTTGAAGACCAGTAAAATGTTATGTAAGGAGGCTAATGTTGTACAATACCCATGGGTTAACTGTTAAAACTGTTTTTATTAATATATGTATGCAGTATGTACACATTGCTCAATGTTACAGATGCAGATGTTAAGGTTATAATGTTGCATGACAATTTACAATTTTATTTTGCTTATGTTAAATACAAAATTAAATGTAAGAAATGTAATTGTTGCAAACACTGGGCTGTCAATTAATAAACATTTGTTGACACAATTGTTTTTTTAAACGGTAACATAAACCACGAGTAGTTGAGTAACTTGGGTATTAATTTGATAAATAACCGACTAGAGAAATCAGTAGTTTTGGTTTGCTGCCATAACAGCTTCCATAACAGTTCTCAATAGGTAAATATGAGCATCCATTTAATTTTGGCAACATATCCCCGGTTTCACAGATAAGGCTTAAGCTAGTCCTAAGCCCCGTTTCCACCGAAATGACCCGGAACAATTGGTCCCAGGAAGATTTTTCCCAGGAACTCTTTTTCCCCCAGACCTGCTGCTGTCTGCGTTTCCAAGATTAGTCCAGTGACGTAGGACTGCGCGCAACTTTACAGTTCCCACTGGATTTAAGTAAATTTAATAAAGCCTGAACCTCGTCGGACCATTGGTCGTATTTTCATTTGTCGATGTTAACTCCATTGTTGATTCGAATAGCAATCAACTCTTACTACACACACCGGAAGAGACTTAGGGCGTTTTCACACCTACCTTGTTTGGTCCGGATTTTCGGACTTTTCAGTTTGGTCCAAATCAAAATTGCAGGTGTGAAACCTCCCCCGTACCACGGTCCGGACCAAACAGACGAAATTTGGTCCGACGAAAAGAGGTAGTCTCGGTCCGGATCAAACTGAACAAAGGTTCGGTTCGTTTCTTGTGTGAAAGCATTTTCTGTATGGTTCGGACTTTCAGACCATTTACAGGAAGTTCCTGTTTATGTTTAAATATTATAATGTTATTTTTAAATTCAATCTAGGCTACATTGATTATGAAAAGTGAAAATATGCGCAATATGTCAGAAGACAGAAAGTCAGAAATCATTTTGAACGAAATTTTGTATGATTTTGCTTAGAAAGCATTTCTTTAATGGGAATTTCGTTTTGTATAAATTGTATCTTGATTTTAATCAACGTTTAATCAGATAATTGCCTGGATTTAATAAATAAGAAGCAAAAAGAATAGCAGACAATAATCGCGGGAGCGATCATGCTTTACACATGAACTGGAGCGGGTCTCAAATAAACCGAAACTCAGCAGGCTACTCGTCTCACAAACATGAGAAATATGTGTATATAAAGCTTGAAATGTCCACTTTTAAACGTAACGAATAAAAAAATAGTCAAGCAATGCGCATTGCGCACTGTTCATTAGTGGCGGTGATATGCGTCCGTTCATTCATTCTTATCAAAGACGCTGACGTCAGACGCACGTCCGCTTACAAACCAATCAATGTCCAGATGCAGCCCACAAGGATGATGACGAGTGGACGCAAGTGCGTCATGTTAAGTTCTTTAGTGCGCTCGCATGATTGCAATGTGAAACCAAACCAAAACTAACCGAATGTATAAAAAGTATCAAAACATGAACTTCGGTTCGGACCTTGGTGCGGACTTTCAGGTGTGAAAACGCCCTTAAAGGAGAACTCCGGTGAATTTTAAGTTAATCTTGATCGTTATACCTTTGTGAGTACTGTCTATAGAAAAAAAAAACAGATTGGTGCTTGCAACACGGAGCTGTTACAGTTAATGCCCAGAGCTCCCACTCAGCTAACACGGCAGCTATGGGGGCATATACATAAAGAGTGTCTATGTGCCTCTTTACAGACACAAAATGCAATTAAAATGGCTGTCCAACATGAACAGGGCCCTTACATTTACCATTTCTTCTTCACTTGTGAGCCGATCATCACTCTTCACACACACGAAGCTGTGATGATCGGCTCACAAGTGAAGAAAAAATGGTTCGTAACGCTCCTCCCCCCTGGACTATTTACATTTTACCGGCTACAACTGAGTTCCCACGGGACTTCAGTGCGAGACTACAGCTTGTCGTCTAAAACACTATTTCAGTTTAAACAATGGCTAAGTTGCTAAACACATCTCGTTGTCATGTAAGGGCCCTGTTCATGATGGACAGACATTTTAATTGCATTTTGTGTCTGTTAAGAGGCACAAAGACACTCTTTATGTATATGCCCCCATAGCTGCCGTGTTAGCTGAGTGGGAGCTCTGGGCATTAACTGTAACAGCTCCGTGTTGCAAGCACCAATCCGGTTCGTTTTTTTTTTTTTTATATAGACAGTACTCACAAAGACCAATCAAAATGCTGCGTGAACTCAACTAATCAGAGTGTTCAGTGCCCAAGTCCCACCCCCGAAAGTTTCTGAACTTTGAAAAAGTACTACCTCGCGAGCAGGGCCATTTTGAGTGGGAAATCTTTACCCGGAACTTTATTTAGACCCCGGTTCCTGCGGTCGAAACACACCGAGTACCATCCCAAAGTCTCTAGTTCCTGGGGAAAGTTCCTGCGGTGGAAACGCGGCTCTAGACTAAAATCTATGTTTGAGCAGTTTAAACTGAAAGCAACTTGCACTGACATATCTTAAAATATGTCAGTGCCATTATTTTGTCTCAAGATGCACACCAGTAATGTATTTTTTTTCTAGGGCACATTTATAAAAGCTACTTAAATGTCCTAATTTAACTAAGGCCTAATCCTAGTTTAGTCTAAGCCCTGTCTGTGAAACCGGGCTACAGTGTTTCAGTGTCTCTAAAGCTTGTAGGGTAAATGTTCTTATAATAGGACCAAGTTACATGAGGGACTGTGCTTGAGTTTGATCTTCAACAGCCAGTGAGATCTCGGATTCAAAGGCAGGAGGCTTTCTGGGAAATACTCTGATCACTGAGCTGTGAAATTACCACAAATACACAAGAAATCTTTCCTTTTCTTACTCTCAGAATGTTAATTTCAAAGAAACCCTTCCGAGTGCTACGCTTAGATTGCAGCATTACCATTTTGAGCACTCCATACACAGCACACATACATAAACAGAAAATAACTTACTATAAGTTTCATTCAGAAAAAGAATGTGGTGTTGCCAAAAATGAATGCACCGCATATAGAAACTAAAAGACATGCATTAATACTCAGTTAAAATGATTTTTATACACCACAGAAAAGCTGCACAAGGCCAAGTGCAAATGACAGAAAAACACAAATACACTAACACATACACAAACAACAAAAAGGCCATGGATAAATGTATAAATCAGCTAAATATGGCTTGCAGAAAACCTCAAAAACAGTAAATGCAGGGTGAGAGAGAAGCCATAATTAGATCCACGTAATGATTTTCCTCAGTCGTTTGTAGTTTTCCTTCTTTTTATTTATTTTAACCCAGAGCAACATTCTCTGCACACCCACTTAAACATGAGGTCAGCGGGGAGCTCGGGCTTGGCCGGGCCTCATCAGTGGGAAAGAGCTTCTCTCAGCTTAATACCACTGGAGACGCTGAACGGGAGCATGGAGAAATACACTCGGCAGGCAGCTAATAGCAGAGGGGGGAGACACTTTTGGCAAATGCTAGCGAGATGCTCCGCTGAATGTTTGCACAAATGGGATTGCACCTACTAATTATGGTAACGGAGTACACTTAAAGGCTGACGTATGGACAAACTGTTGTGGTGAGCTGGCATGGACGACAGACCGAGGTCGTGAGGTTCCAGGGCTAAGCCAAGACTCTGTTATCCTGATGCAACTCTTTTGGTGGCAGAAATTTTGTAGGCCTCACGGCTGACGTGATGATCAGTGTATGAGGTTATCTCACGAAACCTGTCAAGAACATCTCCATGTCATATCAAAAAACTAAATAAAGAAATGAAGCATATTTTTTTCATTTTTTATTCATTAACATTACACATTGTGAAGCTGAAGGTACAATTCTCACTACTGTTATGCAATAATAATAATAATAATAATAATAATAATAACAATACAATTATTATTTATATCTAGTTTATTTCGTAAAAATATAAATATATTACTGCTGTTAAATATTGCTGGTTTAAAAAATATTTTTTTATTTAAAAATAAAAAATTTAATAAATACTACATTAAGGTAATTTCTTTTGTTTCCGTTTTAAAATGCAACAGCGGATATCACAAAAAAACATTTGATGAATATATAACTCAAATAAAATAAACAGGCTTAATTTGAATCATACAAAATTCAAGTTCTTTTATTTCTTTCCTTTTGATTTGGGGGTGACCTGAGACATGGTCTTGACAGGTTTTGTGAAATTCATTGAGCAGACCTTGTGATGTCAACACATAAGGATTGTGTTCCATTGCAACCAAAATCCAACCTCAGGTTATGTTATCGAGTCAAAGCGTGACGGATACACTGCTAATTTGCTTGAATGATACTGCTATCCCTTCTATGGCATGTATCAGACTGCAGTATCCAGACAAACTCTAATCTAATCATTTTGGGGCTCCAAACACAGCTGGGTATCTGCAGAAGTACAGATAACAACTGTTCTAAACACAAAAGTCTGTGACTATTCCAGGCACTGAACTTCAAGACATTATGCCTGCTTGTAAAACACTGCAGTGCACCACTAAGAAAAAGGCTGTCTGCGTTGGACTACAGAGTACATCTAAAACTGGCACCGACATACTCACAGAAGAAGACCTTTCCCCTGTAGACCTCTGCTGATCCAATATAAATGAACAGAGACTGTGTGGGCTATAGATCTGAAGGCAAGACTTCTATAGCAGAAAACCCAGTGGACTTCATCTCTCACAGCAGCATTGTGTAAGCTGGTCCCATTGAATGCACAGTAAGCATGGATAGAAAGACTTATTAAAAACAAAGTTCTTCTGAGACCAAGCATTTATGTCATTTTCTTACCTTCATGTTATTCCAAACTATGGAATTGGCCACTCCAGTATAGTGTCACTGACGTGAAATAGTGGTTATATGCAAATTATATTTGAGATTTTCAGTGAAAACAACTTAAATTTTAGTCACTTACATACAATGTGCTTTACAAACACACTTACATGTGGTGCTTTTTTTAGCCTTAAAATATGAGATCAGTCAAGAGATTAGTATTCACATAATGAAAAATGTTTACTTTTTGTGCTTAGTGGTAGATCAAAAGTTGCATGAATTTGGAAAAATATGAGTGAGTAAAAGATGGTAATTTTCTTTTTACATCAAATATTTGTTTAAGGATAGTAAGTTTGAGATTATACAAGCTAAGCAGACATGCCAATGGGGAAAACACCACAATGAGTTTGATCTGCCTAATGTGTGGGTGAAGAAAGAAAGCTACATGTGTTTTTGCATCTTCAAACTAAGATAAAGACAGATGAGAGCTCACAAACTTGATGGGAAGCAGTTGTAATGGTAAACAGGTAAAAAAAAAAAAAAGCGAATGGGAAAAAAGGTCTGAGAGTGTCTAGAAAGAATGAATTGTATGCATGTCCGACAGAAAAAAATCCTAATCCATAAATGCTAATGAATGGGATCATGTACTAAAAATCACCTAAGGATAAATAAGCTTGTTCATAATGAATGCCCAGAGGTTTTCCTTAGCATCAGAATGACCTGGTAAAGCGGTTGGCTTAGTTTCTCTGTTCTTTAAAACGTATGCTCTATTGCTAATACTCTATGGTAAAAAGAGCTGTCACAACGGATTAAAACCACAGTATTCTTCAACAATGACACTTGAGTCTCAAGCTGCCACAATAATTACAAACATGTTCTCGTAAACCGTAACCGGAGCGTTTGTGGTGTGAAACAAAGCCTTATTTCTGTATTCCCATTAGCACAGGCGAAAGACAACCAAATAAACACACATATTCACACACAGAGGTTGACAGAGACAGCACTGGCTGATATCTACAACAGGTGTCAGTCCCACAGGAGTCACAACATGAACAGGAAGAGAGAATGGTGTAAATCTAGAAAAATAAAGAAAAAAATACTATATTTTCCCATGAAAAAAAATTGTTACAGTTAGGAATAATTTTTATACATACCATTTTTATAGAAATGTCCCAATTGCTGGCAAGGTTTTCTGCAGCAATTGCCACCACAATTATATAATTATCCAAATTACCATGGTGGTGGAGTAGGATGATGGGTTTGCATCTCTTTAAAATAAATGCTAAGAGCAGCCAACTGTGACATCCAATACATTTCAAGAAACCATGCTATTTCATAATTTCCTATTAAATTCATGTAACTCCTTTCATTACAGCTGCTTTTCTTCTATCAACTTACAACACGGTAATATAAATGTCTGTCATTCATCAATGTGTTTCCTATCATATTAGTGGAATACCATCAACAAAATGCCTCATTCTATATTCCTAGACTACTGTACATGAAGCTCATTTATCTATACGACAGTCAGGAAATGCCTGGCCGCAAGTAACCAATGCAGACATCTTTAAGCTGAACTATGGCGACTTGATTGATGCGAGTACATATATATCCAGGCCTCAGGCAAATTATGATATTTTGGCAGTATATAGTTGTAAAATGCCACAGGACGTTAAAATAAGGTCTAAAATCAAAGGAAAGGGAGGGAGTGTGATGGAGAGAGAGAGAGAGAGAGAGAGAGAGAGAGAGAGAGAGAGAGAGAGAGAGAGAGAGAGAGAGAGAGAGAGAGAGAGAGGGAGGAATGCCATCGAAACCTTGGAATATGTGGAATATCCCACTTGCTCTGACGGAGTTGTGAGTCAGAACTAGTCACGCTGCCACACGGCAGCTATTCATTCATGAAGTGCTTTTTAATGAGACCCTTGTGAGTGCGGATTTTTACTGTGATTATGGCCTTGAAAGGCGGCCTGCATTTTTCAAACCGTGTTTAAGCCTGCTTGCAAGAACTATAGCCAGTTTTGAAGAAGGTTAGTGCATCCTGGTTTGAGAGAGGACTTGGTTTTCCCAGCTCTGCTGGGCATCTGTGCGGCAGAGTCCACACCACACTAGAGCAGTTTATCCTGGGTCGGTATCGCACTCTGGCTGGGAAACTGTTGGGAAACAGGCACAGACCACTCAAACAAACCAGCCATACTGGGAAAGCTTGCGCATAATCATCTTCAAACCCACACAATTTTATTCAACGGCACACTGGAGTGATTACACAAAACTTTCTCAAGAACAAAGCATTGCGTAACATTCACTTTTGCTTTCTTTTTCACTCTTTCAGTAGCTGATGCTTGTTTCCCAGCCTTGAAGAAGGCATGAGATTTAGAGACCTTGTTGCAAGGCACTGTGGGTTGGCTAATCTGGGATGTGCCGCATGGAGGATTACATGAAAACAGGGAAGTGCTGAACTGAGGACGGGAGGAAGAGAGGGATAAAGTTATTCCCTTCATTTGTTCCTTGGAAAAGATCTGCACAAGCTTGCAGCAGCTGCGGAGAAGAGCTGCAATGAGAAAACACAAAGATGAGCCAGGAAGTGGATCAGAAACGCAGCTGCATTCTAACAACCCACTGACACGTGTGACGAAGCAGTCGCACATGCTGTTAGTCAGCATCCAGCGTCCTGGAGAGCTTCTCCACACAAAAGCGAGGAGAGCGAGATGGACGTGGCAGCACCATCAAGATGTCAAGCTGTGCTCTGCAGAGACTGGATGGAAACTCCAGGAAGAGGCAGGCATGACAAATACAAGACTTCAATATGAAGTATTCCAGTCATTGGTAAATGACTGATACAATCAGGTAATTCTTTTGCCTACGTAAGCATCAGTCCCATTTTGTCTGAGAAGGAAAAAGAGCAGCGAGTTGAAGTCAAAGGTTAATAGCCCTCATTTACTCCTCATAATGCCTTTTGAGGAAGTGGAGGCTCATTTTGTGTGTTAGAGGTCTGTGCAGGCATTAAATCGAAGCATGAATTCACCCTGTAAACGAGGCCCTGTGACTTAACCTGACTCGACCCGGTACTGTCAAATACAAAGACCCAAACCCAAATTATCTCACTGTCTTTTATTTCCTCTCTGAGGTAATGGACCTAGAAGCATAGGCAATAAAGCTGAAAGATTGTGTAGCCAAATGTGGCCACATATAGCAACTATACAACACATTATCACATAAAATATCTTTTGCTTCTTTCATATGAAAATGATCACATTTACAAGAAAACTGCACATCTGTCTTAATTACCACTGGGACATTTCCTTTAGCGTCGAGTTTTGGTATCAGTGAAAGACTGATGAAACCAAATTGAAATAGGTCATTACACTCTAAAAAAAAAATGGTGCTATATAGGACTAAAGGTGATTTTGGCGCTTTGAAATGTTGACTATATCCAAGTGTTCTTATTACTGTATAGATTTCATACTCCATTGCAAAATAAGCCCGTTGTTTAAATGAACCCGATTATGCACTTGAGTAAATAAATAAAATAAATATGTGGCAGCCGTTGTATACAGTAAACTTTCTTTTAACAAGCCTGTTGCACTGATGTGATGACCAGTTATAGTTTTAGTGCTAGTAAGCCTATTTAGAGGTGCGGATTAATTCAGGTAGGTCTGTGTGTAGACATATATTTTATTATGTGTATTATGAGGTGGTCCGCAACATTTCTTGGTTACAACTAGTGGTCCACACACACAAAAAGTTTGAATACCCCTGCTGTAGAGCACCTTTAAAGATATGGTTCTATATAGCACCAAAAGTTGTTCCCCTATGATTACGAGCCAAGAACCACTTTTAGTGCTATATAGCAAGAACATTTTTAGAGTGTACTTCTTTTTTGTGAGTGTTTTAGGTGGTAACTCACTGCAACTGACCCAAATCTGCACAACCAGTTAGCAAAAGCTAGCCATTCAAATTTCCATACATCTCATTGACATTGATCTCCCATCAGTCTCAGGTCTGGCAGCAGACCTCCCATGGGTTGTATGTTAGAACAGGAGAAAGTGAACAAGAGAAAGGAAGCGGCTGAACAAGATGCAAAGAGAGTAGTTTATTTCGCTCCCTGCTGTCTGTGAGAGGCTTGCTAACATTAGTTCTGGGTGATTTGGGTAATTATTCCAACAGCAGCTGAACGTGCTTGGACAAATAACAGGGGTGCCACCCAATCTCAAAGACGCTGAGTGAGCAGGTAGCATAACTCTCTTGTAACCAAACCAGGACTAACCTTCACACCCGGTCTATAATACATTCAAATGATCAAGAGGCATCATAGACTGTATGCGTCCACTGCGACGCCTTCACACTACAGTAAACGGGAAAGTTTTATGATGTACACTCTTCAGCATGGGAATATAATAAGAGGATTTAAAGTAGTACTGACTCAGCATTTTCTCCCATGAATAAGTTAATGGAGCAGAACATTTTCTGGCTAAATCTAAACTGAATCTAATGTTGTGGTTGACAGTGATGGACAAGTGTGGTAGTTACGGAGGAAACAAGAAAAGAATGGTTGTTGAAATCTGGCTAGTGTACTCATTCCTTTGAGGATAGTGGGTAGAGGGAGAGATTGAGTAATAATGGACTGTGATAGGAATACAGATATTGAAGAAAGTTCATCACAGTTGACATAAAATTATTTGCAATACAATCAAAATACTGTATATGCTTTCACAGAATGTGCGTAATACATAGAGAAGTGCAGTGCTCTACCTGTTGATCTATAACAGACGAAGCAGACCAGATAATTCAAGTCAGAGTGAAGACCGAGACCAGAAGAGTGTCCTCCAGAACCCATGAAAATATCTTGACTTGGACTCGAATTAGCTTCTCTCGACTACATCACCTACATCTTTAGTTACTTTCAAGACTTTTAGTTTCTCAAGCCTTTTCTCTTGGGATATTGTCCAAACATAATGAGCAATAACGGAATTAGTTTTTCCCCAGGAGTGGATCTCAGACATCAAGGTGATTTGATGGTAAGAGGTCATAAATCGTTGATTGTGGGTGTGCTGGTCCTGTGCTGAGTGGGTTGTTGAGCTGTCATTATCTGCCATTAGACTAATGCAGGCAGTCGCTAAGCCCTTGTCAGACCTCGAGTCGGTTCCTGCAGCCCTTGTCTGCTGTCCGTGGGAGAACACAGTCATTTAACATTCGCTGTCTGATCTTCATTAGCTGTGAGATTGTCCAAACATGGCACAAACCTCACCACCCACAAATCTCAACACTCAAACTCACATTTCAATGTCCATATGTGAAGCCTAATTGACATTCCTGTAACACAAGACAAAAATCTGCTTTTTTACACATCAGATGTTTTTCAGATGTGTTTGAAACTATATTTTAAGACTACAAACACAGTCTAAACATTTCTTCTAAATTAATACAAGTTAATATTTAAAATATTAAATGACTGATATTAATTAATAATAAAAAGGTAAAAAGTGAAACAGTTTCATAAAAAAATAAATGTACATAAAAAAACTAAAACAAAATAATAAAATGAAATAAATGAAATTATAAAAAAGAAGGAAAAAAAATGTATGGTACATAAAAATGTATGACACTTGACTGATCAGGGTATTATCAAATTAATTTTAAATGCAAAAAGGAAGAAAAAAAATAAATAATGTGCTGTCATACTGCACTTTGGCATGAAGCTCATGTTAAATATGACATTGTGGGACAGGGCTATTCAATTTCTCATTGAAAATGTATGAGAATTTACTCTCAAAGATAAGCCTGGAAGCCATAAAGATATTATCATACAATAACTGTGTCATCAACCAGCCTGCAGGTCTTAATGCATTTGAAGCACGCCGTGAAATCCAGACAAAGCAAATCCAAACAGAGCGCATACAAATAAAACACACATATACATTCACGTGCACACATATAGAGGGGCTTTATGTTATAATGCTTCATGGATTAAGGTCGCTAACCATCATTATCAGAATGCATTGCACCTATGACTGCATGAACCGATCATGAATTTATGAATCCACTGCATTCTGAGCTAAAAATGTTTATTTAAAAACAAAAATTCTGAATAATTTAATTTTTTCATTGTTATCATTTCCCAAATGAAGCACCACATGCATCCAGCGCTAAAATCTTCAAATCTATGTCTGATCTCTTACCTGCTTGGCCGAGAGGTCTTTTTTTGAGGGCATGCTTGGGCTGGAGGTGGGGGTCACCGGGGCACTGCGACTGCCCCCTTTAAACAACGATCGAACTGTCTCCAACCACCTCATCTTGGACAGGAACTCTGAATTCCAAAAAGTCTGGACAGCTGAGGCCCGAAGAGCTTGAAAGAGTTGTTTGGAACTGTGAAGAAGTCTAAAGAAGTCCTGCTAGATGTGTCCAGAGGTACAGATGGAGAAAAGGCCAGATACTGGAGCAGATTACAGAGTGGACTGGTTATGATCTGGTTTACAGGTCCTGTCGTTCTCTGATTCTCTGCCTTCGCTCCACCAGCCACCAGCAAAGTGACACTCAATCCTTATCCTGCATTTCTCCTGCCACCATCTGTCGCTTTCCCTTTCGCCCCCTCCCGATCTCTGTCTCTGTCTCTCCCCCTCTCTGCCACCACCCCCCTTTTCTCACCCTTTCAAAGACCCCATCTTTCCTCTCAGTCTCTGACCGAGCACAGTCCCCTGAGGTGTCCCACGTTGTAATTGAGATCACTGAGTTGATTCAGTGGCATTCAGCCTTGTGCTCAAATTCTTGAACACAGATTAAGTCTCAATACTATATAATCACATTGGGAAGCGCTAGGTAGCTTAGAGTTAGCATAGCATTGGAGGGAGGTACTGTAGACAGACTGTCCAGAACAGACTGGAAGTAGGGGCTTAGAGTGTACTGGACAGAATGAAGAATGCTAATCCGCAGATATGGGCACTCAGTAGTGAGCCAGACCCCTAACCGTTTCTGACACAAACACAATTCAGCTTAGTCCAAACCAGTACAATCGTTCCACTGGCTAACAAATATCTCAACATGCTCTATGTTGTTCCAGGCATGTTCTTTTGTGTTTAATGACTTCAAATAATTTATTGAGAGGAAGTAAGAATAGAAAGGGAGATACACGTATAGCTAAAGGGACAGTTAACCCAAAAAGGACCACACTGAATTTCAATTTGTTAAAAATCTGGAACATTCTTTAAAATGTATTCTGTGTTAAGCAGAGGAAAGAAAGTTCCATACAGGTTTGGAACAACATGAGGGTGAGTAAATAATATACAGGTTTTCATTTTTGGTGAGCAACCCCTTTAACTGACTATAGAATAGCATTGTATATGCATGGATACACTCAGTCTCAGCGGTATGTGTCTGATCTTCAATTAAACGCTGTCCTGGAGCATCTTGTCAAACTCTCTTATGCTCTACATGCCTACACAGTGTCTTTGTACAGACATGAAGAAAGACACATTGGAAAACTTCTGACAAGGACACGATAGGACATGAGCCCAAACAAAGACAATATTATAGAGAAGATGAATGTAGATTAAATGGCGCGCTATATTAAAATATCTACATTTCAGATGGAACACGCATTGCATGCTATACAGTATTCTTATATTGTATTTACTTAATGGAAATGGTTTTGGCACAGAATGAAAATACATCTTAACACGTCCACCATCCTGAATGTTTTTTATTTTATTTATTTCTTTTTAAAACTAAACTTGTCATAATGCATTCCATTGGAATCGAGTGTTCTGTGAGGAATACATGCAATTCATCCTTAAAATTTGAACAAAACAGGTACCTTAGAAGATAGCCTAATTATGCAATATCTGTTTTTGGAAGAGACTTTGTATCGTGAGGACGCTTTGATGCCTTAAAATGTCTATGTGGACAGCACACTAGGTTTCAGAACAGAACTACAGTGACCTATAACTTCTTTTGGATGGACATTCAAAATTAAGTAAAGAAAATGATATATATATATTAAAGGCTATATATGTCAAATACATGTACAAAAATAACAAAACATAATGCATAAATGCAGCAGGGTCATGATGTCAGTTACTGCTTAAAGTGCTAAAAATGACCTGTTTTCAGTATGCGTGTCATAACATTAATAATTCTGCATTAAGACAGGCATGTTTGACAGGGCCAGACATGCAGGCTGCACCATCTGTGGCCCATGGCTCCAGCTCTACTGTCTGTGGAGAGCTGGATACTACAAAGCAGAAATCATATGGAAAGCTTTGGCTTAACTTGTCTGGATAATCTCTTTCATATACCACCACGACTTCACACTGAGAATGATTGTGCCAAACCGTGTTTTACTCGCACTTTTGGAAGGATGAACGTGAGAACAGGGAGTGATATATTTTATGAGGCAAATAAGATGTGTCAAAATGTGGTTATTCACCAAAGAATAGAACAAATCTTGCAGGAGAGACGCAAATCATCTCCTCATCTTTGTCTCTGTGGGTTTACCTTCTCGCTTCCCATTATGCCGTGTGTTTAGCATCTAACCGTTACAGACCGGTCGCGGGGGATACGTATTTGTCATGTGTAATGTGTTTTGTGTTTACATGCCAACACGTAATAGACTTGCTCTGTATGTAAAACCATTAAGTTCCGGCCTCATAAAAATCCAATTAAGCTTTAAACGAAGCCAAATAGAACAATATCCCAGTTTAAATGGGCCCAGAGGGAGGGCAAAGAACAATGGATGGAGAAAGTATTCCTTAGCTGCTTCACTGGAATCTGTTTTAGATGTTATTATGTATATAACTCACCAAAAGCCCCAGAAATGAATGGATTTGTTCTTGGCAAGCCCATATCACTCAGCACAGGAAGACCCCATATCTGCTTCATTTGCAGCATCTGCTGAGCTAAAACAAGCTAAATAAGTCTGGCACGAGTGTAAAAATAAATCAATCGATTTGCAGTGCGGGTAAGTGAGCATTTTAGAGTGAGAGGGTATGTGTTAAGATTCACACGTTGAATGCTTTCAAACAGATGGTCTAAAGATCGGCTGGAATAGTGCACTGTTTCCAAACTCAACTTTCAGCAATGCAATTATGGGCTGAATCAGAAAAATCAACTTATTTAGATGTGTGGTTAGATAAATTTAGAAACATCACAGTGTTTACAAAGCAAAAGACAAGCAGTTGTGCTCCATAAATCTCCCCACAATCTTGAGTTAGATTTCCAGTTATGCTACTTCCAAATTACACCACAAGCATCTGTTGGCCAAACTCTGTTGGATTTTCGGAAGTTCAATAATATTGACATCATAGAGCAAAATGGAAGTGCAGTTTTCCCCTTACAGTCACTTCTATTAAAAACTTAAAGGTCATATCAAAATAAAATACTTTTATTTTATTTTTTAAGTATATTTCATTTTGTTTTATTTAATATTATATAAATTGGTTACACTTTATTTTAAGGTGTCCTTGTTACAGTGTAATTATATATTTAAGTACTGAGTAATAATAATTAAATACATGTACTTACTATAGGGTTATGGTTAGGATTAGGTTTGTTGTAGGGTTAGTTGCATGTAATTATGCAGTTATTACTATAGTAAATACATGCAACATGTGAAACAATGACAGTTTAAAATAAAGTGTTACCTATAATTTTAACTCTCCAAATAATGAAACTACCTCTTTGCAAAAATTCAATCTATGGCAAAAATATGTTGCAGGGAATAGTGAGGAACTCAAAGTGCCTAATTTGTCCTAATGAGGTGCGACAAAAAATTCTAAATAGAAGAGCACTTCAAATGAGTCTACACACTCTGACAACAAAAAAATTATTGGATGAGAGATCAAATCAGTGCTTAACTGAAGAAAAAAAAAAAGTCAAACATTTCGGTCACATGTGACCGTTTTCAAAGCCAAGCTCACAATAATATGTTGCACAAACTATTACAATCAGCCAGAAATGGTCAGCGGCTTTGAAAGAAAATAGCTATTTTTTTCCATTGTGATACATTGATGATTTGCAGAGCAGAATGTGCTACACTATAGTCAGGAACTACACAGGGTTTGGTAAACTTTTTCAAAAACTATTGTTTTACCTCACCATGACTGAGAAGACCAGGTCCCAATATTGATCACTACGTAAAAGCAGGTGGTAACTCAATCTCAAAGTCACAAAATTGCATAAGTTTAGAAAGAGATATTTTTGCACTTTATTTTCAAAATATTCTTATAGTACATCAAGCTATTTTATCTCAAAGGACAATTTAATTCCTCATGATATGACCCGTTGAAGCAAAGGCCAGGATGTAGAATATACTGCCAGTTCACTCTTTCACAGAAAAATAAACACTATCTTCACCTAACCAACCAGGACTATGGCTGCTCCAACAACAGCAAATGGTGGTTAGGCTTTGGCTCAATTTCACGAGGGATCCAGCCAGGCTTCCCTCAGCCTCCGCAGACCCCAAGGTAAAGAGGGCCTGGTCTGGGGACGTTGGTTTGGATCCTCTCCCTGCACTTCAGCTATCCCACCGCTGCTTTTCAGCACTCACTCTATAGCGAGCGCCTGCCGAGGACCTGCTCTTTCATCGTAGGCCAGGCGGCTAGAAGGAAAATCAATAGGGCCGTAACCATCTCCCCATAAGAAAGCTATTAGCACAAACCAAGTCATGCAGCCCAATTCATGCACATGCAGAATAAAGAAGGGTCATTTCTTTTCAACTGCAAGTTTGTAAACGACAGACTTTTGTTAAATGAAGAGATTTATGTGCATGACATTTTAAAATATATTAAAATAGAGTTATTTTTAATTGTACTAATATGTCATAATATACTGCTTTTACTGTATTTCCAAACAAATAATTGCAGTGTATTGTATTTCTAAATTTTAACAAGCAAATAGCATGTAACCACACACAAAACCTGTCTGATAAAATTTGGCACAATTTTAAAGAGAAGCAGGCCTCACATTTTTGGCGTGTGATCAGAGTCAGTAAACAGGTCCTTTTATTGGACTACAGGCCGAGCATAGACGAGTAATCACAGAAGGGTTGAAAGAGTTATACTTAATATTCAAGAGTTTATATTGTAACAATCCTTGATGAGGCCCCACGCATACTTCAAAACAGAAGAATAGTTCTTCATCTCAAAAGACAGTCTTCCCTCTACAATCCCCCATCCTGTAAATCCCATTAAACACCACACACTCTCAGACATCCCTATACATCAAATGGGTAGCGCTGTCAAGAAGGAAATGTCACGGGTGGCATCTAGTATTTAATTCCACCTCAGAACCTGGATTTGATATATGGCTTTTTGAGTCACGGGAGGCAGGTTGTTTGCAAGCAAAAGCAATGCAGATCTGCTTAATTGAATGTCCAACAATGCACAAGGAAGGACTTTCAATACCACATGCAGCACAAACATCGATACCACAAATTGCAAGGTTACAGATGTGATAAACAAAATCATAAAGTGAAATGCCTACACAGCCTTGTTGTCTCTCTTATCCTTTGCCAGCACCTCCTAGAGACTTTCAACAACAATCCACTTTGCGACGACGGCTCATGGACACACACACAGATGTAAACAATTACACAACAAAAGAAAATCCGAACACACATGACAATTGGAAATGGCCTTAGATTAGTGAAAAAGCCCCAGTGTTTGTATTCATTGAGTCCTGCTGTTAATAACTGGTCAGTGTACTCAAACGTGTTTCCAGCCCAGAGTTTCTGGAAGAGCCCGTCCAATACCTGCCACTGTGCGGCCGCTCCAAAGAAAACAGAGGCCAGATAAACAACAGAGATCGCTACATAGATTATGTCACTCAATAGAACTTTTGAAGCAGAATTTTCCAGTGTAAAATGTCACTGGCTATATTAGTGCTAAAGATGTGTAAGAGAGAGAAAGAGTCACGAAAAAGATCGACACGAAAAAACATAATGATAATCAAGATTTAAAACAAATCAATATAAATTGATGAATATATATATTCATATATATACTGTATATATATTCATATATATATATATATATATATATATATATATATATATATTAAAAACAATTAACATTAAATATATTAGGGATTTTTTTTACATTTTATATAGTAAATAATAATTATATTATCATAAAATAAATACATTTCTTCATTTTTCTTCAACTTTTCAAAAATGTTTAAAACCAACAAAGAGTACGTTTCTAAGTACTTGTTCTTAGACTAAACATTTTTGACAATTATGAAAAATCCCCCCCTGTGAGATGAGCATTATATCACTTCATATCTAAAAGTGACAAAATTAATTTCCTTATCAAGTTTATTGCAAGTTTCTTCTTTTTGATAAAGAATATCCTGAAGTTTTCAGAGCACACTTTCAAGAACATTTAAAACAGCTCCATTCTTCTGTACAAAAAAAAAAGAACTCCACAAAAGAATCCAAAAATAAGATATGAATGCCTCTCTGTAATCTGAATTTACTACTCGCATAAGATTTACAACACTTCTAGATCTAAAAATAAACGGGCAGAGCCTTTTTCATATTTTCAAAAATAAAACCAAACCTCAGTTACAAAACATGGGCACGACAGCAGGGTGCAGAGCACATCTGGGTGTAGTGTAATGTGTTTGTGTGTCTGCAGTAAAGGGCAGGCTTTATCGACAGCGTCCATCATAGACAATAACCCATCTGGGTGTTGAAGCTGGGACAGCCTAGAGGGATGGGTGAATGAAAGCAGAAACACGGGCGGATTTGGTCTCCCACACCACAGCTGGTGGGAATGGAGGTCCTGCCAAAACAAACTACATCAAAAACAACACAGTTGCCCTGTCGTACACAGGAAAAACTTCACACTTGCAACTTCTTCAATGCATATTCTCTGCATATTAAAAATTCAAGCAGATTTCTCTCTATCTAATGCGTTAAAGATTTATCCGTATCATTGTTTTTTACTTATTTGTGCATTTCTTGCAGCATGATGAAGCTACACAGAAAGAAACAGTGTAAAAAAAAACAAAAAAACATTTTCATTGAAAAATTTTAAGTAAATTTCACAATGAATTACAAACTAAACTGTGTCAACAGATTGAACTGAACATAAGAAAGTTGAAGAAGAAAGGCTGAAATAGTATGTTCTTGTAAAACAAAAACATGTATGAAAAATATATGTTTACGATAGGCAGTTGATCTGCAAGGACATGCCAGTCTTGCTCATGAGCAAGACCTTTCCGTGGCCAGACAGTGGAACCACGCAATCCCACAGACATTACACCCACATTAATCATTGCATTTCCTGACAATGCAATCAGGTTAGTAAGACATTTTCCCCATCTCACAGTTTTTCCCTGCACGCTTGGCAGGTGCAACTTGGGAAAAGTGGCACACCGCAGCGTTTGTGTAGTACATCAAAGCCACACACATGTGTGCGTGCGTGAGTGTGTGCACGTCAGGTATTTACTTAGGCCCTGCTGGTGAAGTTTCCCTGGGAAAGTCGCTAATGTGATTTAAATGAGCATGTATGGCACAAACAGCATCTAGGATCAGAGCGCTGTAATAATAGCATTCAGAAGCAGAGCAAAGGGTCAGACGATACACCCCAAACCACACAACTTTTACTTAGATCAGTGCACCAGCGCTGCTCCAGGATTTCACAAAGCAGAAAAGAAACACAACCTTTTTAGAAACAATTTCACTAGCTTTTCAGTAGCGTGCAGTGAATGAGTATAAACAACCTCCCTGTGTCCTTGCCCTGACCTGGCAGGACCCGTAAGTGTTTTGAAGGCTTGAAAAAGCACAAAATACAGGGCTTCACAACACTGCAGGTGTGCAATCAAAGGTTTATCCCACTGCTCAATACTACACTCAACTGTGTTATCTTTGTGTGTTTAATCTGTGCGATTAAGATACATCCTGTTGTATTGCCTTGAAAACCCTGCTGGAAAATCCAGTTTGAGATGGTAGCTGTGTTTTGGAACATGATACCTGGCTTTGACTTTAAATTGGTCTTTAGCTGGTCTAAGAGGGTCCTTTGCTGGTCTGAGATGTTCATTGGCTCTTAGATTGTCTAAACTGCACATTAACTGGACTAAGATGGTCACTGACTGACCTAAACTGGATATTAACTGGTCTAAGATAGTCATTAGCAAGTCTAAGCTGGTCCAAGGTAGTTATCAGTTGCTTAAGATTGTCAATGGCTGATCTAAACTGGCCATTAACTGATCTAAGAGGGTCATTAGCTGGTCTTTGCTACTCATTAGCTGGTATAAAATGGTCATTAGCTGGCCTAGGCTGCACATTAGCTGATCTAAACTGGTCATGAACTGGTCTAAGAAGGCAAATAGCTGGTCTAAACTTCTCTTTAGCTGAAGTCTAAAATAGTCAATAGTTGGCCTAGGTCATTAACTAGTCTATGCTGAGTTTCAACTGATCTAATATGATCTACAATTGTCAATCGCTTGTTATTACCTGGCCTACGACGTTAGCTAGTCTAAGGTAGTCGTTAGCTGGTCTAGATTGCATATTAAGTGGTCTAAGATGGTCATTAGCCATGTTTCCATCCACCTATTTTTATGCGAATAAAAAAAACGTATGCGCTCAATTGAGTAGAATAAATTATTTATCCAATAAGATGTGCACATAAATTACGTAGGAAACACTTTAACCAAATAAATATATCAATGCGCATCAAAAAGTCATGTGCCTTTGCTTTTCTTTTACACTTCCTGTTGTATTAACTGGCCTAAATAGTCATTAGCAAGTCTAAGCTCGTCCAAGATGGTCATCAGCTAGTTAAGATAGTCAATGGCTGAACTAAACAGGTCTAAGCAGCTCATTAGCTGGTCTAAGCTGATACCATGCTGCAGCTAATGCTAACTTCTCAGCTGGGCTAACAGACAGCAGCCAATCTCTAATGAGCAGCCAAAGTGGCCTGCGAGTGGCGCATCTGTTGTGGTTTTGGCATGCATGGCAGAAACTGCCACAAAGAAAACTCCCATCCTTTTTAAAAACCATAAAAAGACCGCACTCTGTACTGGAGGGAAACAAAAAAAATGAAGGAAAACAAAAAAACTGCTGGCTAAACATATTGTTATTGAATGGAAACGTCCATTTTCTGAGAAGTGTTGAAAAGGCGCCACAGAACCGATGTTCTGCGTCCAAGATGAGTCCGATAGACTCATCCCTATTATTAGTCAAGCACGGTTACAGCGCAGCACAGATTTCTAGGATGGAGATGAGTCCGATATTGAATATGGTGTAATATCTTATCATCTCGGCCCTGTGAGTCATATGTGAATTATGTATATGCGGTTGAAAACAGCAAGAACAAAACTACTCCATTGATTGCGATCCATAGGTCATGCCTACAGCACACTAATGCTATCTATTACACACTATCAACTCAAGCACAGGGCCAGAAATAATCAGAGCGCACATTGCTAGCTCCATTTTCTCAAGCCACATTATTTTCTCTCTTCCATGGTCATATGATAGATCTGTGTGAGGACAAAAACAAAATGTATTTCTTAATAATTCATTGTTATTTTCTTTAAATATTCCCCTCCTCCATATGTCTCAAATGTCATGCTTGTGCATACTGCAGTCTAGAACTAAATTATGTTTAAAAGTCAATAGCAGCGTTTGTGAAAAACTTTTGCAATATTTTCAAAATTTCGATAAACTATTGTGAAATGACGTCATTTCCATTAACCGACGATATGCGACTAAAGTGTAATTTTTTCCACTCATGATAAGTCATTACAAAATTTATGCCAACGGATGCGTACTGTATATCCCAGCCACGGCATTAGCCATTATTTTTAATCGAAGGAGACGTAGGCGTGTTATCCAAACAATAATGGCAAGGAAAGCCCCTTATACTTAGGAGCGGCTACGTTTGAGGTGTTTCTCCCTCGTATCTGCTTCAAGGTCTTGATAAATTGTGACATTTCTTTGTTGTTTAGAATCCAGGATTCCTGTATTTATTTTGTCTTTTAAGAGTTTAATAAAGAACTCTGTCTCGTCAGCTGTCCAAACATACTGCGTCATCTTTAAATAATAATTGACTTTTACATACGCCAAGTGACCTGCAAATGCGGAAAAAAAATTTCCATTGCAGTTTTGCTAAATATTTCTTTTTCAAATTGCCTGAAAAACCACCTCATGCAAGCATAAAAAACGTTTTGCGATATCGGAGATTGAATTGAATTGACTTTGTGATTCCATTCAATTTGAAGGGTATTCTTGATTCTTGAGTGCCTCGAATGAAATGTCATTGTGGCGAGCAGCGAGGCCGAGGGACCGTGAGGGCGGGACGAGGCGGCGCTCATCAGAGAGGATGAGCGCCAGCTGCGAGCCGCAGCGATCTCGGCCCTCGTGGAGAAGTGAGGGAGTATAAAGGAGGAGCGACGACAGTGAGGGACGAGAGAGGACCAGGCCTGGATTTTGTGTTATGTTTTATTTACGTTTTGTTATGTGTCCGCTGCAGCCGTCCGTGAGGGGCTGCAGCTTTTATTTTCATTTTTGTGTTTATTTGTGTTTGTATGTAGGCGGCAGTCGACCACGAGGGGCTGCCGCCGCCATTTTATTTTGTCTTTATTTTGATTAAACATTTTGAATGTCCGCCGGTTCCCGCCTCCTTCTTCCCGTACGAATAAGCTTTACTACAGTCATATAGGCTGGATTCGAACCTGCATTCCTGTGACAACAGCTCCAATGTGTCATAAGCACATACACTCCCTACAATGCCACGGCTTTGACCTTATCTCTTTTTCAAACAATGTTTTCTACTTCTTTCTTTATTGTTTTCTTCCCCCTCTCTCTCTTATTGCTTTGTGGTGGAGTGCATTAGCACAGGCGATTCCAAAATTCTGTAAAACTATTTCTGTTTGACATCAAAACAAACCAGAGTAAATGAGCTAACGGCGTCTGCCAACAGAAATATGAGAAAATATGAGTATGCTCGCTCTTTCAGTGATGGGGTACAGCAGATCCAAAAGAGTGTGCCTTGCTTTGAGTCCTGTGAGGCTGGCTGCGGTCCCTGCATGCTGTGTTAGCGAACAACGGTCCTGTAGCAATCCTATTCCTTCTCTCGCCATCCCTCCGCTCTGCTATAAAGAGATAACACACCACAATCCTGGCAAAACCGCTAATGGTGCTGTAAAACTTTCTTTCCCGACTGGCAAAGACACTCTGGTTCAGCAGGACGTATGGGCAAACGCATGTAGAATTCCCCTATAATGATAATGCCAGTTTAAGAGTGAGCCACTGCAAATAATGGGATACATTCAGCATGGGCAGATACCACACAGATGCTGGCCTAGATTTAACATATCCTCAACATACGGTGCGAGGACCTGCATTTTGTCATGGAGCCTTTATGTGTGCGTGCCTTTGTATTTTACAGCTCTGTAAAGCAGATTCACATCAATGGATGAGAGAAAGAGGCTATAAACAAAGAACCAGGACACAGACGTGATTGAAGGATGTCCAACATTGTTACCAGTCCCAAGTGCCCCTTTTTTTCGTGGATTATTTCTAAATACCACAGTAATTATCAAATTGACGGGAAAGAATATATCTGTCCCATATGGAAGTAAACGGCTAAACCAGCTCTGCTCACCCGCCTCGTGTCATATAAATGATTTTCTTTCTTCAATGGAACACAAAATATCCAAGCCACGTTTTAATACAATGAAAGTGCATGAGACCAGACTTTCAGGCTTCAAATAGGAGGCAAATGCAGCATAAAAATGGCCCATACAACTTAAAGTCAGGTGATGACATTGTGTGAGGAACAGACCAGAAGTTGATAAACGAGTTGAAAAGATCCGTCAAAATTGTGGACGAATCATTCATACCGGTTTTGTCAACTGATCCATTTAAATGATCATACTCAAAATAACAATTTGTTCACAAATTTGCTACTTCTCATGAATAAGCTAGGACAGTTATCAAGATTTGATAACCGTTCCTCACAAAGTGCTTTAGAAGACTTGAAATATAGAGCACAAGTCATTTGGATCAATTTTATTATACTTTTATTTACATTTCACATTCATTATACAGTATACAGCATTCAAAACTCAACATGTTGGGGACCAGCAATTTTGGTCTTCTTTTCCTACGGTCAGATCAGTGGTCTCCATGTATCTCAGGGTCACAACAGATAGGCCCTGTAGAATTCAGTACACCAATCACTTTAATCAAACTAAATCCCTTTGTCATGCTGTGACAATTTTAACTATAAGCATCCCTTGAGCGTTCAGCACCCAGAGTCCTTCTCCCTTGACCTGACAGATAAATATCCGCCCTGATGTTTTGTTTCACACGGAGGTTGCATGGCATGGTGGCGAAGAGTGCGTTATCATCATCTGAAAATAGAAGCATAATTCTCTTTCCCAAATGCAGGTGATGATTCAATCAACCGCTGCTTGATGTTTTATTCATCTGCACCCCCCCACACACACACACACACACACACCGTTGCCTGAAGATGGAAACGCTGTCAGGATTGTGAAGGGTCAAACTGTGAGGCTACCATCAATCTTTTTAAATAGAAATCAATTGCACAAATATAAACAGTTTTTTTTTAATATAATCATTGTTCAGTTGTTTTATAGGAATGTAATTGGACACAAAGCAAAACAGCAAAAAAAAAAAAGCACAGCACAAACCATTTCCTCTGTCTACATTAACATTTTACTTCAACTTTAAAGTGGATTCAGATCTCTTTGTAGACCTCTTTTCATTTACAGTATTTATAAGCCCAGTAAAATAGTATACTGTTTAAGTGTATTAATAACAACAATAATACATGTGAATTAATTGTACATAAACATCTTTGGTTTTGATTTTCATAGATGAACTGGGCAGACCTAACTAAAAAAAGTTTCTATCAACTGCCCTGTAACAAAAGCTGAAACAGGTACGTTCTGCACTTTCAAAATGGTAAGATCTCAAACCACAGCTGGCGCTAGAGATGGGAAAGTTAAAAACGCACTCCGCACAATACATCTTTTGTCTTTTAACTCTGCTATACTTTAAATAATTCAAGTCTTTGAGAATTACCCAATGATGTTTACAATGGGTACTGTACAGTCCTGTAATTCCACATCCATTACTTCTGCAGACCACCTAAGCGAGAGTAGACCCCAGAGCGGTGAGTGTATGTTAACAGCGAGGACCACCAGTTCAGTCCATTGCGGGTGACATTTCCTTTTTCTGACCACAAGAATGCCCAGCATCTGAGAAACAGAGCGCATAATGGCTGCAGCCAAGCACAAGTATTCATCAGCTCTTACTGTTTCAAGCTGTTTCAACTTCAGTTCACACTCACCGTGTCAAAATGTTTCACAGAACATTCCGTTTCATTATTCTGTTTCCATCAAATGTGAGATGTGAAATCTGGTGTGGATACTAAAGAACAAGCTGTCTTTGGCAGTTTGCACACTTGGTTGGCGGTTTGCTGGTGTGCGCCCGAGTTTGGAAAAGTGCTTTCACACCGACTGAACGAAACAAATAGCTCTAGTGTGAAAGTAGCCTTTATCTCGCTCTGAATGCAATGCTCTGCCTGCGTTATAAAAACATGCACCAGCACCAAAACCAACATGACTCAACACAAAGGGCCGCTAGTCATTTTTACGGTCCTGTTTAATAGAAATGGGTGGTAGCAGCGGTTAAGCATGGGCAGGAGATCCAAAGGGTTCTTCAAATGGACCATCTGGTACTACTGATCATCCAAAGGCACCAGGAAAAAGGTCGGAAGCGCTAATGTTTGTGGACTCGGTCACGGTCCTCACTCCAGACACCTGGGGGAAATCAAGTGCTGCCAAACACCACCCGGAAAAACGGCAAACAGCATGATTTATCTGATTATGGGGTCAGCTTCCTTTTCGCTCAACAAAACGAATGGCTGTTAGTCTTTCGCAGAGTACATGTTTTTGTTGTTTTGGAGGTTAGATGAGAGGAAACGTGCTGCTCGGCATAAACACCTTGCCATAAATAGGTCATTTGTGTACGATGTAATCTACAGGACAGCATTTTGTGAGCATTTTGTCATATAGATGGTCGAGTACAGAAATAAGACAACCAGAGCAGAAGTTCTCCAAGTTTCTCTGCCACAAATTCTAAAATTGCAAGTCGAGAGGTGTCTTGGTTTAGCCAGGTTAAACTATACTGATCCACTGGGTAATTACGGCAATTGTGTGGCTGCACATACAAGTCTAAATGTCTTGGCCTGCCGCATCATTACATCAATTACTTAGGCTTTCTGGAACCGTGTCTCTTCTGTGTAATTACATATTTAGGGCATTATAGTCATTTAAAACATCAGTATAACATGGACAAAAGAGGGTTGGTAAAGAAAACGACCCTAATGCTGTGTTAAAACACATGCACTTACCAAATACTGTGTAATATGTTAGAATTAACTAATTTAACAATCAAAGAGTAGTAGGTGAAGAATTAGGCTTGTGACGCTATATTCTGCCATACCCGTGTTACAATGAAAACTAATTTGGGTCAATAAGCTATGCAAAATTTGATGGTATTTACTAACCTTCACTACTTTTCAAAACTGTATGAAAGTATACAGTGAATACATAGTAGCACAAATTATATTTTCTTTTAATTATAACCAAAATGTCAGTTTTTCGATCAAAATTTAAGGAATAATAGCAAACGGATCATATAGACTATTATTATGAACATTTCCATGTTGTGTTCAGAGCTTGAAAGATCCCGTCCCAGTTGACATTTACTGTACAAAAAACAGCACCAGGGAGAATCTGCTAAACCTCTCCTTTTGTTTTCTACATAAGAAAGAACAACATGAGGCTGATTAAATGATGATTCATTTTAAGGTGAAATAGGCCTATTCCTTTATTTTTCTAAGAAGATCACAGATGTAGTCACCTGAGACACTGCTTGTTTGAACAAGAAATCTTTTGACAGAAAGCAAAATGTGTCAAGGTTGGATGATACAGTATGGCCACGCTCCATTCATTTATTCATTATTATTGAATCAGCAAGACCTTACGACTGTGATATTCTCTTGGGATGAGGATGAAAATAGAGAAGGATGGAACTGAATGAAAGCTATTCGTGCCACAGAAGTAATCTTGTTGGAACCTGTAGCTTGATCTTTGTGAAGGATTGGCTGTGAAGAAGAGGCTCGCCAGTTTTAAAAGAATGCCTGTCAAAATACGGAGGAATAACTCACAGGCAGACTTGCACTCCCACCTTGCATGCAAAGACACATATGTTCACTTATATACAGAGAGAGAAATGTCAATACCCCGGGGGAAAAACAACTGAGCGTAGAGATTAAGTTATGTAATAAGGATGGATGGATGGACGGACAGAGAGATGGACGGACGACAAATAGCTAGACCAACTGACCAAATGACAGAAGGACAGATACATAGATAAACTTTAAAAGTTTTAAGTTTAAACTTTAAATTAACAGTCAACAGTCAAACTTATTACACCTGACAAGCTGGTACCATCTTAAAATATTAAGAGCGAGAGAGAGTTTTAGCGTGCGCCTCCAGCAGTTTCTGTCCTCTCACTTTCTGTCAGCGTGTAGGTGTATGCTCGTATTTTCAGAGAAAACACATTGAAATATCAGTGTGAATCTCCCTCGCCTTCATTCATAAACATGTCCATCAAGAGTGCAATCCTCAAATGAGCACACCGGTGCCTCGAAAACCAACTCGAGCAGAAATCATGCAAGCCTGTTGGCACGCCTGTTGGGCTTAAATAATACAAAGTGACAGAACAAACAAAAAAAAAAGTGTCAATTACATCCCCATAAAAGGGAAAACTAAAGATTTCTAGTGTTAACTTTGCAAGATATTACTTTCTGTTCTACAAGATAGCGAAGACAACTTCTTCTTGTCTCTTGCAGACAGACAGTTAAATTACTATTCTCAGAGCTGACTGGGTCCGGCAGAGAAATCAGCCTCTGGGCTACATGTCTCATGCTTAGCTCCTAAACCCTCATTTCCGTAGTCTTCATCGCTGCACTTCCCAAAGCACACACTAACTGCCACTGAGACGGAGGTTATTACGTAACTTCTGTTTCTGAAAGAACAAGGTAAACAATAATGACCTTTGTCATAAAATATAATATTATATAATAAAATTGTATTATTATTATTATTATTATTATAGATCAATACAGATATAAAATGAATGCAGAGAAAAGAGAATTTCTGAATGTATCTTTTAAATTATATTATATAATTGTTTTGCAGAATTCCCATTCATTCTCCTCATAACACACTGCTTTCTCTCTCTGCTGACTCTCTTTATCAAAGCATCACAATCTCAAAAATAAAAGGTGTAAGAAAGCATAATTTATTAGTTCATTACCGTCAGACATTTAAAAAGGTTATGCTGTCTACGTTAACTGCAGTAGTGACCAATGATAGTTATAAAATGATGTGCGCATGTTTCCAATGAGGTGAGAACAGTCATTAAATCAAGCAGATTGATTAATACCCTATTGGATAGAGAATCCATTCTGTATCCCCACAGGGATGTGTGTGGCCACACGCATGGTCCAGTGCTGTGTCCATTTGCTATAGCTCCCTCTGCTGGTCATGGTGCAGTGAGATGAGAGTCAAGCCAACACAGCATCCACAGACACACACACATACACACATACACACACACACACACACACACACACACCCACACACACACGCACACACACACACAGACACACAAATGTGTGAAATCATTGACAGGCAGAGTGTTTCTGATTGGCTAAAAAGTATGGGCCACACCCCTGACTCTTTTTTACAGCTTAAAAAGCCTTAGGATTTCTCAGGACACCTTTTTCAGTGAAATCTGTCAGGCTGAAGGCCCATTTTATGTGTGATTTTCAAAAAAATCAATTGCAACACCTTTAATCAAACTTGAATCCCCCTAAATTTGAATGAACACTTACGCCTCTTCAACGTCCACTCAGAAATCCTCATACTTATAGTCTGACAAAACTCAAAATAAACAAGTGAATAAACATGTCACGGCTTCTTCTCCAGGAAGAAATCATAAAGCATGCAAAAGCAGCAGGCCCGCTGGGCTCTGACAAACACAGATTTGCTCATGCAGATCCAGAAACTATCCGTCCACATATTGACATTCACAGCACTATGTTTCATCTTTCCCTCTCTATGCTTGATATGGTAATAATATACCATCTCCTCTCTCAGCCTACCCCTCTTCAATTAATTCAAATCCAATTAACTCTCCCACTAGCTTAACGAATGACTAATTCAATTTAGACAAAACAAATAAGCATTGGATGGCGCCCTTATCATCGCTTCCGTGACATTCTTTTTTTTTTTCCAAATTGGCGTCTAGCTCTGAAAATCTGCGAATGCTGAGGTTTATTGATGCCCCGTTATCTTGTTAAATCAAATCAGTGTGACATCCAATGTAAACCCAAGCCGATAAGGATCAACACATGGGAACATCGCCAACATGCACGCACACACATATGCGGCCACACAGAAAACCTCTCAAGCTCCTCCAGGGCAAACAAGTCATGGCATTTGACAGCACGGGTTTCTGTAGTATGAGTCACTGACAGCGTAAAGCCTCGCAAAACCGCCAATCTGTTTTATTAGATACCTGCAGTTATCATCGTAAAGTTGTTTACATGCTCCCGTCAATTTTAAACATGCCTCGGGCTTCAAGCCTATTTTCAGGCTACAATACATCTAATTCATAGGTGTTTCTAGACCTTATTTAGGTGTCAGTTCCCACAGGTGTCCTAGCTGAGTAACCACAGGTGTACACATTTTGCCTGTATCATTACATTTATATTTATATTTAATTGATACATTTATATAAATTTTACTCTGACTAATATGGTATATAATTTTGATAATTGAATGTTATGAACTTTAAACATTAAAGTTCCCATGGCATGAAAATTTCACTTTGAGGTTTTTTAACATTAATATGAGTTCCCCTAGCATGTTTATGGTCCCCCAGTGGCTAAAAATGGCGATAGGTGTAAACCAAGTGCTGGGTATCCTGCTCTGCCTTTGAGAAAATTAAAGCTCAGATGGGCCAATCTGGAATCTTCCCTATATGTCGTCATACGGGGGGAAAGGTTACCTTTGGAGAATTTGGAGAAAATGGATTCAGTTTATTTTTACATTTAATCCAGTCGCAATGTCAGCACAGTCTTTACTTTTCGACAGCACCGCCACAAACAGTGAGTAACAGTGTTCATTAATGCCTGATCTGTGATCAGTGATTTCTGATGTGTAGCTAATTATTCAAGTTCACACAAACTTTCTTTCTAATCTCTCTTTCCAGTTTAATACTGTTTATGCATCAGTGAATCAAGCCAGTGACTAAACAATCAACTTCACATTGTTTCTCTTAGTAGCATGAAACAAATCTGTTATTTAAATTGTGATAAAACTACAGAAAGCGATCAAAGAACACTCTCTTTAATGTTCGGATCTATATCTGCACACTTTCCCAAACTCTGGTTATAATGAATGACGCTGTTATGCTGCACAACGAAGCTCTAACTGTATTCATATCGATGTCGTGTTTGCTGTTAGTTGTGGTGAAAGCATTTTGTGAGATAAATCGCGCTGCAATGACGAGATCACTGCATTCACACGATCGACAGACTGTCTGTCTACTCAATGCTCATCACTGCAGCCTTTCATGTGATGGGAAAAGATCTAAAAAATAATGCTATAATCAACATTTTCACGATTCGTTCATTTAGACAGCTGTAATAGTAAAAAACGTAGTAAAAGTATTCGAGAGGGGTCCACATGTAAAACGCATTTCAAATGCAAATATGTCAGCCAATCACAACAGTGGGCATTTACACTGAAGTCTCATAGCAGACACGCCCCTTCAAACAGAGCATTTAAGCCAAAGGGCTAAAATCAGGATAGAAAAATGCTATTTCTAAATTATGACATTTTATGATGTAAAAATCATACTAACAATGTAAGTACACCTCAGGAAACATTATAAAATAATACAAAAATCCACAACATGGGGACCTTTAATTAAACAAGCATTAACATTAAATATAACATTTAATATTAAATTAATATTTGTATAAAAAAATGTTTTATTTATATAACTTTGTTTATGTTGTGGATAATGTAAAAGTTGTGGGGAAATTGTGGAAAATACACACACAAACACCAAATGTCATACTTTCAACTCAATTTCAAATCAATTTCTTATGGAAGCTTGTTTCTGCCGCAGAATAAAAAGGTCATTGCGACTTTTTATCTCACAATTCTGACTTTTTTTTCTCAGAATTGCTGCAATTGCAAGTTATAAAGTCAAAATTGTAAGACACACATAAAATATAAACTTACAATTCTGAGAAAAAAAAAAATTCCCCCAGAATTGTATTTCATAACTCGCAATTGCAAGTTTATATCACGCAATTCTGAGAAAAGTCAGAATTGCAAGTTATAAAGTTAGAATTGTGAGATATAAATTCGCAATTGCGAGAAAAAAGTCAGAATTGGAGGTTTATATCTCGCAATTCTAACTTTATATCTCACAATTGTGAGAAAAAAAGTCTGAATTGTGAGATTTGCAATTATTGCAAAGTTGCAATTATCTTTTAAATTGTTTTATTCCGTGGCGGAAACAAGTTTCCATAATGTCCTATATACCAATCATTAAAATGAGAATTTTATCAAATGTTTTTTTCCCCAAAAGAAATTTAACTTTCTTCAATACATGAATTAGTTATAAGATATCTTAAGATTTCTATACAGTTTTTAATAACTGTGAATAAAGTGTAATACAATATTTCAATATTTCAATGACCATTTAAAATGTAAGTAAATGTATGCGATACATTTTTGGACTGTGTAACTTTTTTGTTTCCAGTTAATTTTGTTAAAAAGCATTCTTTATAGTTACTGTTGCTACAAAGTTATTGGAATTTATCGGATGTTCCACTCACCCTCACAAACCACAGAGGTGCAAAGAAACATGACAAATTGGACAGATTGCTATCACAATTTTATTAGTTGTAAATGCAATATTAATATTTTGCAATGCTATTTTTTTTCTAATCATAGGCCTATTTTTGACAATAATTCACATTTTCAAAAGTTATTTTAGTGGCAACTTCAAATCTTTTAAAAACTAGATGTACATTAATTCAGTTTATTTCAAATAAGAATTAAGAATCAATGCACGTAAGGCAAGAAATATTCCTTAGAGCCACATCAGCTCATATTCAGGTAAAAGGGGCTGATTCCCCCTTAAGACTGAAATCCTAGAATCCTCTGGTTTAATTCCTACTGTACTGCAGCAATAGTGACAGATCAGCCCCTCGGCCTGGATTGAAAACTCATAATTAATCTCGTTTTTGGTATGAGGAGCGGGTCAGCCTGGCCTCTGGTTCGGGATACAACTGATTGATAGCAGCCCTGCTTGCGCTCTCCAGGCTCTGATCAGATTTACTGTGTGTAATTGAAGGTTGGACTCAAGTACTTCCTCCGACCGCGACCGAGAGGATTTCTGCCACCGGGTCTCCTCAGAGCCAAAAGTGGTGAGTGATTTGTGAGGTGAACTTCCATTGCTCTGAAAAGTGCCTTTACGGTGACTCGGCGTATGCATGTGAAAAAAATCCAAGAGTACAATGCTTTTACACATCAGAACAAAGTGGCTCATTCATACAGAAGCTCTCTTTCTTTCTGATGAGGTGAGCTCATGAATAAAAGAGGGATGAGAGCGAAGGGAGGAAAAGCGGCCTCCCCATTGAAAGGCGACGAGGGAAAGGTGTTTGCTTTCCAGAAAAAGGCGAGTGCATACAGGAAATGCCCCACGGCTTGACATGTGTTTTCTTACAGTCGCTAAGCCTAGGAAAACAAAGAAAATGTCATGAAAGAATACAAGACAATGGAAAGATCGTTCCTGACACAGGCCTGTCCTTTAAGAAAAGGCAAAAAAAGACAACAGACGCAGCTATGAATGGCCTCTCTTTTAGTTCTTCCCCTAATTCCTGTTGAATAAGTCAGGCCTGTCAAAGATAAGATTAATAAAACGCGGACGGGCCTGCAACTCACACTGAAGAGAGTGGCGGCGTGATTTTTCCGACAGGTTGCTGTCTGCTGGGCTTTGCTCTGATCTTCAGAAGCCGCTGGAAGCGATTCGTTGAGGTTGGACTCAGCCGGCTGGATCCTGAATCATCAGCGGTAATCTTCTCTTATCCAGATCTGACCCCTAGTAAAAACTTTCAGCTGCTGGTTTATATGACCTAACTTTGTAGTTTCAAACAAAAGATGGATAGTATTATGCAATAAGTGTTGCAACAGAAGGAAAACATGGGTGGTCTGTGTTCAGTCATCAATAACTGTACTGTATACATGGAATGAACAATGGTTTGTTAATCTTGCTGATAATGCTGTGAGCTACAACCCATGGTAGTATAATCACAGTGACTTTATGTGTAACACACTTCAACTCAACTGTTTAAATCAAACTTCAGGCTGTATTAACTTGAGAAGTATTTAAATAAGCCACATTTATGATTGAAAATCTGTAGTTGGAGAACAGAAAGACTGAAATATTACCTAATTTATGGCAGCCCCCAAATCAAAAGAACCCACCCTTTGTCTCTGATATGTGCAATAAAAAGTTTTCTTTCTCTCTTTTTTTGAGTCTGATGTCTTAGTTGAGGCATCATTAAATGTCTGTAGGATGATGTGGGGTGAATTATGCACAGAAATATGATTCTTATGGGTTTGAACATACTCCTAACGCTAAGAATGAGCAATAGTAATAGTGATGGTTGCTAGAAAACACGTAATGAAAACAAAGTAAGATGAGGACAGAGATGTAAGTGCATTCCACATATAGAGCAGCTCTCTATATCATATCCATCATCATTCAAATGACAGAGAAAGACAGATAGGGGATGATATGAGAACAACAGTGTCGTGTGCAACTGATTATTGCTATGGTGATAAGAGATGTAATTTCACTTCATCTGCTGTAGTTGCTGTGAGGCATTTTCCAATAGATATCTAGGCACAAACATAAAGCTTAAAGTGAAAGTTCACTCAAAATTAAAATTCTGTCATTATTTAAAAGGCGACATTCACACAGAATGCTTTTTTGCATTTTCTATGTAAACATGCTAGATGGATTTGTTTGACCATTGAGCTGTATTTTGCAACGTCTTGCACAACACATAGTCTTAAATATGTGAAACATAGCTCTGAATCTCTTTTTTTTTCCATTTCACTGCCCTGCAGTTTTAACTTTCCCCACCAGCGTTTTGATAATTTTCACAAAATGTTCATGGCCCCAGGATATTTTGTTGTATGTGAACATGCAATATATCAAAAGAGAGAGACCCTCTGCTTTTAAACAAAAAACACGTTTTATTCTAGCTTAATGCATTCATTTTTTATAAACACCTGAAAGTGGTAAAGTTTCACAAAAAAGGCAACATTTTTAGCAAAAAGCTGAGAAAAATCATGTTTTTGTCAAAGGCTACATCCAGATCGAGATCGAGTTCATCAACACCGCCAAAGCTTCATAGTCCTGTACCACATGGGTCGACATTTCATACAGTAACATTAGGCAGTTTTGATTTATATGCTGTTTAATGTTGATGATCGCGTTATTTTACATATGCATCTGCTTAAATGCTATCGCTTGTTTTTGCTGCTTCTTCGCATGTGTTTTGATCAGGAGATTCAGTACTCTTTCAGAAGGTATTAGCACCCTTTACCAAAACACGGAAAGCCGTAAATTTCCGTCAAGTCTGGGTGGCAAGTCTAACACAAGAGGTGAATGTGTGAAGAATATGCTTGCTACTATTTTCAATGTACTGAAAATGACTGTGGACTGGGATTGTCAAGCTCCAAAGAGGCACAATAAAAGTTTTATAAATGAAGTTCCTATGACTTTATATTCCAAGTCTTCTGAATCTTCAGAATCTCATGTCATTCACTAAACAACTCGTTCTTTTGAACCAGATATTTTCAATTAATCTTTTGGTCCAGTTTGCAAAGCTGTTCTGAATGATTCATTCTATTTTGTAACTAGATAAGACATGGAATTGGAATATAGCAAATGAGTTGTAAGTTCTAAGTAAGAGGTTTAAGTACTCGTTAGTAAGAAACCTTTTTAATACTTAATAATAATTTGGATGCTTTTGCGTGATTTTGAAGCTTCCCATTCATTGTAATTGCCTGTAAAAGAGCACCCAGAATATTTTGCAAAATATCTCCGTTTGTGTTCCTCAGGAGAAAGAAAGTCATATGGGTTTGGAATGACATGAGGGATGAGGAAATTATGACTTTGAAGCACATTTAAGCATTTAAGTCTTGAAACAACCATACGCACAGACACACTAAAATTCAAAATATTCATGCAATCAGTTCCTGAGAACTTTGAATTATCTACAGTTGGAGACAGGTCGCATGATAAGCACCTGGCTGACAGAATGCGTGACCTTTTGTTCTTGATGAAACGCTTTGGTTGTGGTGCCGCTATTCTTCAGAACTCCGGCCTCCACTTCCTAATAGCATGCTCAATTGACCTTCACATAATCGGGGGAGTCATCCGAGCTTCCAGCAGCACAGCTTCACTGCACTCATTACACAAACGCCTGCTTTTTACTGTTTCTGCTGGTTAAAAGTGTGCAATGCTCAACTTCCGTTTGACCGACACCGTTTGTAGGTTCATGCCGGTTGTGATTGAAATCTTTGGAGAGGAAGAAACCCTAGACATTGACAGAAAGGTGGAGAGAGGCCAATATGCACTGCTTGAACTCAGACAAAACTGCCATACCATGTGTTTCCAATAGATGGCAGTGTTAAGTCTGTTCAGTCTGTTACAGGGTAACGTGAGGTGGTGATTCTCTCTGGACACTTCAGATTGTGGTCTGCAGAGACACAGCCTCAAATGAAAGGCGATTTTTATTAAAGGAATCATATAAAAAGACATCTTTCCAGTCTCTAAAATGATCAAGCTTTTCAAATATCGGCAGAGGCGCACTGCTGTGCAAGCAGACAGACAGCAGTCAGTAAGCAGACAGATAGTCTGACAGGCTCTAATGGCCTCAGAGTCAGCAGTTATTTACTCTCGCCATCGACTGACTCGCTTATTTTAGAGAGCCAAATCAATCTTTCTCCTGCCAAGCTGGCACAAGTAACATGGACAACTTGGATGTTTAATGTAAGGTGCAAATCATCAGCTTACAAAAATAAACGTATGCAATACTGTTTGCTTACATAGAGCGATAGGAACATTTTACACAATCTGCATGTACATTTAAATATGAATTTAGTATTTATTTATTTAGACTTTATGGCATATATGTGGGATTCCCTTTCCTGTAAAATATCACTTTAACCCTTGGGTATAACCATTACATTTTTCATAAATGCATCTACTGCTCCCCCACAAAATGATGGATGGATGGATGGATGGATGGATGGATGGATGGATGGAACATAAAATATCCCTCATAAGCATAAGCAAATCTGCATTCCCCTTCGAGGGAACTCGAACTGCGTCATCGTGACGACACTTTGGGGAACGCCCCCCGCGCTACGCGTCTGAAGAAACAGTAGAATCAGCCCAATCCGATTGGTGTTGCGTGATGACGTCGTATGTGACGGCACACCCGGAAGATACAAAGAGACGTCTGAACGAAACAGAGATAGCTTTTTTGCTCTTCAGCGTTAGCGCTCTGTGTTACCAGTCTGAGAGTATTTGGTGTTGTTATCTACTAACGTTGTTTTCACAAGCATACAGGGCTCGCGAATTCCATGGCCGGTCCCGTGCTGTTGAGGCAGCACGGTTGATCTATCATGGACTCGCAGATGGGTCTGTCAGGGGAACTTGAGAGTGCTTATGCATCTTCTCCTTCCCGGTGACAGCTCCATTGTTCTCCTTCCCCGCGTGGAAGCCCGCGGCCCCGCGCTGCGGCTTCTTCCCCCGGGGTGGAGGACCCGATGCGTGAGCTGTCTGATTCTGAGGAATTAGATGGGCTCCGTATCGAGGCTCGCTTTTCCTAATGCAGATTCAACCTCGAGTTGCCGAGGCGGCGCGCAGGTTTGGGTCTGTTATTAGAGTGATACAACGTGATACGGTGAGTAGGGATACTGTGGGTGCGAGGCATGCAGTCAGCTCCTGAGGGGGCGGGCTGTTTTCATTCAGAAATATCTCGACGCGTACTGCCGTGCGCCTTCGGGTGTTTCAGCCTCGCGCCCGTTTGGCTTTTTTCTTGAGGGATGAAAGCCAGTTGTATTATAACGGCTTGAACCGCGTTGCTGAGGCAACGTGTGGTTTACGAGCCGTATATAATACAATTAAGCAGTATTGTCTGATAATTGTGGCTGCGTTTTATTCTGAGGAATTAAATGAAATATGATCTGACTTTGAGGAGTTAGATATTCAGCCTATTATTCAGACCATGTTCACCGTATTTGTGAAATGTGATACTGTTTGGCTTTCTTCTCGAGGGAGGAAGGCCAATTGTATTATAACTGCTTGAGCCGCGTTGCTGAGGCAACGTGTGATTTTCGAGCCGTATATAATATAATCGAACAGTATTCGCTTTCACCTTACTATGGCTGCATTAATTCCGAGGAATTAAATAAAATATTATCTGACTATAGGAGTTAGATGTATTTTTTACTCAGCCTATCATTCAGACCAGGTTGCACGGTTGGGTGATTATGATGACATTTAATTCTGAGGAATTGAGTGTCATGTTATCTGACTTTGTTAAGTTAGATTCTTAATCAGTCTGTCGCCCAAGCGTGTTTGACTTGTCTGGATATCCATCTAAGATTGGAGGTTGCGGCCCTGTCGAGCTGCTCCCTTAGATGAGGCCCCTGCTGGCCGGCCCCCTCTCCCGGGTAGGAGCGATCGAGGTCGCCTCCCCTGAGGAGCTTTTGGGAATCGATGTTGTGCTCCCGCCGTCTAGTACGTTTCGGGCCACATCGTTTCTCAGCGCACGCGCGCTGCACCAGCCGCCTCTAGCAAGACCTGCGGCGGTCCAGCAAACGCGTACGCTCACCGAAAATCTTCCTCGATTTCGCCCTGCCGGTTATCCGCTTCAGGGGGTCGGGGAGGAGGCTCGGTTGACACCCGAGGCCGGCCTCGAGAGGCTGGTTCCCTTAGCAGATTATCTCGGCGCATGGTTATGCCTCCGAATATATCTGCATGGGCCCTGCGTACTGTAGAACGGGTTACAGGCCGCAGTTCAGTTCCCTCCCCCGAAGTCTAACGGGGTGGTCTGGATTGTGGTCGGCCCAGAGCAGGTGCGGGTAATGGAACAGGAAGTACACTCCCTGTCGGTTAAGGAGGCTTTGAACATATTCCTCCGCCAGTCAGGGAGTCCGGGTCCTACAGCCGGTACTTCATAGTTCCTAAGAAGGATGGCCAGTTGCGTCCAACTTTAGATCGGAGGTACTTGGATCGTTCTCCGAGGAGATTCAGATTCAAGATGCTTGAGTGTCGTGGTTCAGATCCAGTCTGAGGACTGGTCTGTCACGGTGGATCTAAAGAGGACACATACTTCCATGTTCCATCCTTCTGTGTCACGGGGGATTCCTGAGGTTCGCTTTCGGGGGCGAAGCGTATCATTATCAGGTTCCTCCATTCGGGCATCACTGTACAGCAGTTTAGGACTGCTGGGACTTGCGGCAGCTGCGTCCAACAGAATTTCTCTTGGCCTGCTGCACGAGACCCCTACAGTGGTGGCTGGGAACCAGGGAGGTTTTCCTTGAGGGGAAGACCATTCTGTATGATCAGGGTAACGCGCAGATGCCTTCGTTCCCTCGTCATATGGAAGAGACCTTGGTTCCTGTCCCGGGGGCCAGTGCTGGGAGCTTCATGTTGCCGGGAAACCGTTTCAACAGACGCATCCCTCACTGGTTGGGACACGGTCATGGAAGGCCGCTTTTTCAGAGGTCTGTGGGAGACCCGGCATTCTTCCTGGCACATCTACTGCCTGGAAATGCTGGCGGTCTACGAAGCTCTGAGGAGCTTCCTCCCGGACCTCCGCGGCCACCATGTCCTGATGCGTAAGTGAACCAGGGGGCTTTCCTTGAGGGGAAATTCATTCTGTATGATCAGGGTAACGCGCAGATGCCTTCGTTCCCTTGTCATATGGAAGAGACCTTGGTTCCTGTCCCGGGGGCCGGTGCTGGGAGCGTCATGTTGTCGGGAAACCGTTTCAACAGACGCATCCCTCACTGGTTGGGACACGGTCATGGAAGGCCGCTTTTTCAGAGGTCTGTGGGAGACCCGGCATTTTCCTGGCACATCAACTGCCTGGAAATGCTGGTGGTCTACAAAGCTCTGAGGAGTTTTCTCCCGGACCTCCGCGGCCACCATGTCCTGATACGATCCGACAATATGTCGGCAGTGTCGTATCTAAACCACCAGGGGGGCCTGAGGTCGCGCCCTCTTTGCAGACTGGCGCATCAGGTTCTCTTGTGGTCCCAGGGGAGGTTGTCATCCCTCAGGGCGATGTACGTCCCCGGGGACCAAAACTAGGGAGCAGACATCCTGTCGAGGCAGGGGCTGAGGCCCGGGGAATGGCGACTCCACCCCAAGGTGGTGGAGGCTATGTGCGAGCGGTTGGGCCCGGTGGAAGTGGATCTATTCGCGTCTCAAGAGACGTCCCACTGTCCGCTGTGGTTCTCCCTCACTCATCCGGCCCTGCTGGGGCTGGATGCCATGGCGCAGACGTGGCCGAGGCTGCGTCTGTACGCTTTTCTCCCGATTGCTCTGCTCCCGGGAGTTCTGGAACGTGTCCGCCGGGAGGGCGTCAGCCTTCTCTTAGTAGCACCCCGGTGGCCCACTCGGGTATGGTTCTCCGACATCATCGACCTGCTGGACGGTCCCCCATGGCAGGTCCCTCTGAGGAGGGATCTGCTGTCTCAGGCCGGGGGTACGATTTTCTACCCACGGCCAGAGGTATGGGATCTCTGGGTCTGGCCCCTGAGGGGGCTCAGTTCCTAGCAGAGGGCCTGTCGGCAGGTGTCGTGGAGACCCTACTCAGTTCCAGAGCTCCATCCACCAGGAGGTTGTACAGCCTAAAGTGGAATGTATTTTCCACTTGGTGTAGAGAGCGGCAGGTGAACCCAGTTAACTGCCCAGTGGCTTCAGTGCTGGAGTTCCTTCAAGACCGCTTCTCCGCCGGTCTTTCCCCGTCCACACTTAAGGTGTATGTGGCTGCCATTGCGGCTTTCCACGCACCTTTAGGTGATGCGACGTTGGGAAGGCACCATCTGGTTGTACGTTTCCTCCGTGGGGCTCGGAGGATGAGGCCTGCGGCTCATTCCAGGGTCCCAACCTGGGACCTGGCAGTGGTGCTCGAAGGGCTGGCTGAGGCCCCCTTTGAGCCGCTGGAGTCGGCTGAGGCGAGAATACTGACCTTCAAGGTGGCTTTTCTCCTTGCCATCACTTCTCTGAGGAGAGTGGGGGACCTCCAGGCCTTAGCGGTCACGCCGACTTGCCTGGAGTTTGCCCCTGGCATGGTTAAAGCCATCTTGCATCCCAGCCAGGGCTACGTGCCCAAGGTGCCATCTAACAGGGCAAGGTCAGTGGTTCTCCAGGCATTACATCCTCCACCTCACGTGACGGCGGAAGAGAGCAGACTTCACCTCCTCTGCCCCGTGCGGGCATTGAGGATTTATCTGGAGAAGTCTGCTCAGTGGAGAAAGTCAGACCAGCTGTTGGTGTGTTTTGGTTCACCCAAGAAAGGGCTGCCTGCGTCAAAACAGACGATTAGTAACTGGATTGTCCAGGCTATAGCCATGGCTTATCGGGTGCGCAACCTGCCTTCACCCTTAGCCGTGAGGGCCCATTCTACCAGGAGCATGGCCTCCTCGGTAGCCCTCCTTTCTGGGGCCTCTATGCTAGACATCTGCGAGGCAGCTGGGTGGGCCACTCCTCACACCTTCATTCGTTTTTATAGTCTGCATCTCCCTGAGACGCCTGGCGCGAGAGTGCTCGCCCCCTAGTTGTGCCTGGTTTCAGCTTCACACTGGGGTGGGTATGATTGGTGCGGGATAGTTGGTACTCGTTCCCCAAAGTGTCGTCACGATGACGCAGTTCGAGTTCCCTCGAAGGGGAACGTCTCGGGTTATGACTATAACCCTTGTTCCCCGAGAAGGGGAACGAGACACTGCGTCTCGTGTCCACCCAATCATCAGAGCGCTCGCTTCATCGCAAAGAACGCTATCTCTGTTTCGTTCAGACGTCTCTTTGTATCTTCCGGGTGTGCCGTCACATACGACGTCATCACGCAACACCAATCGGATTGGGCTGATTCTACTGTTTCTTCAGACGCGTAGTGCGGGGGGCGTTCCCCAAAGTGTCGTCACGATGACGCAGTGTCTCGTTCCCCTTCTCGGGGAACAAGGGTTATAGTCATAACCCGAGACGTTTTCCATCCACAGTGGAAAATCTTCAGTCAGAAGTGACTGGGCTTATTTTCTTGTCCGCATGACTCACAGGCTAATTCTAAAGCGTGCAGAAACAAAGTGATGTCTCTTATTTTACTGAATATCCCCTGAGGGATCAATAAAGTCCATCTATATGTCTATCCATGTCAGAGCAGCTCTATGAATCTTGACACATCTCATTCCCTTAGGACTAACGTGAGGTGGCTAGAAAGATGTCTGGTGTTCCCCAGGGATCTGATCACATGTATACAAATAAAAGGCAGTCATGGCGTATAAAGCCCTCTGTTGCTGACAAAGGTATTTTGACAAATCAGTACACCTTTAGTGGTTAAATCAGGATATAAATGTCATCTTTCATGGGTCAATCTCTTGAACATGCTCAGGCTACATTTCACCCATAATAATAATACAAATAAATAGGTTTTGCATTGTGACATTATTTTCATAACAATTCAAATATAACTTTACCAACCATTAGTTTAAACTAGAATAAATCTAAAAACAAATGTTTTATTTCTTTCTTTTGATTTTAATGTGTAATGTGACTGGGACATGGGACTGGGATTCATCCATGTGTCAATTTAGTAAGAAATATTTTGCTGAACACATAAATGTACATTCAATTGAAGAGACCCGGTCTGACTCATGTCTCTAACAGGAGTTTTAATAGGTTGAGGGGCTGAGTGAAGGTCATAAACAGGTTGACCTTTGCTAGAGCCACACACACATAGTCTAAATTATATATTAGGGGTCTAGATATTGGTTTCCACCCTCCTTTCTAATTTTATTTTACTGTCACAGTGGAGGGACAAAGGTCAATCTTTCACAGACCATCTGTCAGGATGTAATCTTTATATCATTTTGAAACCCTTCCAGCCTGATAGTGAAGTTCTACATGTCATGATCAGTGTAAATAAGCCCACTTGTATTAGAATACAGCCAGCATCATGTTTCATAAAGTACCCCTAATTTTATCCCTTAAAACTCATTTTTGATCATCAAAATTACAACAAAAAAATAGTCATGCCTTAAAATAGCTTGACTGTTACTCTACACCCTAGCTTCATTTAGTATGCGAAGATCAATGAATATGCAAATTAGCCCCGCCTCCACTCCAAACAGGCTTGTCTACAAGTCCATGTATCAGAATGGTAATGCATTTTATGTATAACTCTACAACGTCGGACACATAACGGTAATTAATATGATTAGCCTTTTGCTTGACTACATTATCAAACAGCTAATAATGTGCTAATGTCACACAAACCATGTTCCCATCGTCGTTGGATCTGCCATAATCAATCGCTAACGTTTGGTCGTGACGTATGTCATCTCAAACTAGCGCACGAATATACAGCAGAATATACCACAATACCAGATGGAGTACTGAAGGAAAGTGAAAATTGAGTGGAAGTACGTAGGAGGGCGGAGCCAGGCTATAATTCAACCGCTTTATTGCTAAATGTATCTGAATATCAGGATAACTTCTCTTGAGACTACCCTGCTTCGTTCGCAGCATTGTAATGATATGCCAAAGTCTCCTGCACATTGACATGATTGATTACAAGGTAGTTTGTGATGTCAGAATCACCGGCAATTTCAAACCGTCTTTTTTTCACTGCATTTTTAAGGAGAAAATACTCATCAATGGTGTTAACTTATGAATTTGCACATGGTTTGTCTTAAAGTATATTAAAACACCACATATAAACAACATTAAAAACTTTAACGGTCCAGCATCCATTAGCATTAAAACGTCTCGGTTACGTATGTAACCCTCGTTCCCTGAGGAGGGAACGGAGACGTACGTTAGTGACTAACGAATGGGGGTTTCGCTTAGAAGCCAATTATCTTCGAGAATTCAACAGCGCCCAATGGCAGTGCCAATGCCATGGGCATGCGGAATTTGCATGCGTAACTCCGCCCCACCTCGTGGGTATATAAGGAAGTACGCTGGCAACATCGCATTATGTTACTGCTGCAGGAGCCAAGACTGAACTCCGCGTTCCAGCAGCACGGCTGACGTGGCAGAGGAAACGTACGTCTCCGTTCCCTCCTCAGGGAACGAGGGTTACATACGTAACCGAGACGTTCCCTTTCGTTCAGTCACTACGACGTACGTTAGTGACTAACGAATGGGGGTTCCAATACAACAACGCCACTCAGCTGTCATCCAGTGCCCTGCGTAAGTGTGAGTACCCTGTCGTAAGACTAGTACGGACGAAGGACTCCCACTTATCACAGGATTACCAAGGTACACTGGGAAGCATATCCCAGTGAGGGAATGCCAAGATGCCTACCCGTAGGGAGGACTTAAGAATACACATATGACCCGCTAAGGGCTGCATATGGAAGATCTCTAGGGTACCAGCCAGAGGGTGGATTTTTAACCCTAGGGGGTGGCAGGGACTTGCCAAGGGAAAGACACCTGCTCACTGAGGAGGCTTACGGTGGAAATACTCGTGTAGGGGTCGCCGGAGGGGAACCATGCACACGGAGCACCTGGCCGGACATGAGGGTCTGGGCTCGAAAGGGCAGACTGAACTGATGTCGGCGTAAGCAGTGCTGGAGGAGCTCAGGGCTCTCGGGGAGCTCACCTGAGGGAAAATATCGCACGTATCCAGTCCGTGGAGTGGAATGGCGAGCAAGCGAAGACACCTGAGCCTGGCCCATTACCGGCCACCCGTAGGGGCGAGTACATAGTCGGACACTGGCTCCACTCGGAGATTGTAGAATCTGGCGAATGTGTTGGGTGTCGCCCAGCCTGCAGCTCTGCAGATGTCTGTTAGCGAGGCGCCATGCGCTAAAGCCCAAGAGGAGGCCACACTCCGAGTGGAGTGTGCCCTAACCCCAAGGGGACATGGTCGACCTTGCTGCTGGTAAGCCAAAACAATGGTGTCCACTATCCAGTGAGACAACCTCTGTTTCGAGAGAGCACTTCCCTTCCGCTCTCCACCATAACAGACAAAGAGCTGGTCTGAGGTCCTGAAACATCGCGTACTGTCTACATAGGCGCGGAGAGCGCGTACTGGACAGAGCAATGCCAAGGCTGGGTCTGCCTCCTCCAAAGGCAGCGCTTGCAGGTTCACCACCTGGTCTCGGAACGGAGTGGTGGGAACCTTGGGCACATATCCGGGCCGGGGTCTCAGGATCACGTGAGAGTTAGCCGGCCCGAACTCTAGGCACGCTTCGTCAACCGAAAATGCTTGCAGGTCCCCGACCCTCTTAAGCGAGGCCAATGCGGTCAGCAGAGCAGTCTTCATAGACAAGAATTTAATCTCAGCTGACCGCAAAGGCTCAAATGGAGGCCTCTGCAGAGCACTTAAAACTACTGAGAGGTCCCAAGAGGGTACGAGAGGAGAGCGAGGAGGATTCAGTCTCCTCGCCCCCCTCAGGAACCTGATGATCAGGTCGTGCTGACTTACCTTTTTGTCCCCCAGGAGATCGTGGTAGGCAGATATTGCGGCCACATACACTTTAAGGGTGGAAGGAGACAGCCTTCGTTCCACCCCCTCCTGGAGAAACGATAGCACAGACCCGATCGGGCATTTCCAGGGGTCTTCTTGGCGGGAAGAGCACCATGAGACGAAGAGGTTCCACTTCAAAGCATAGAGACGTCGTGTAGACTCAGCTCTAGCCGAAGTGATGGTAGCGACCACCGCAGGTGGAAGACTACTCAAACCTGCCGCGTCCCGTCCAGAAGCCACACGTGGAGCTTCCAGAACGCCGGACGCGGGTGCCAAAGAGTGCCCCGTCTCTGAGAGAGAAGGTCCGGTCTCAGAGGGATAGGCCAGGGAGGGGCTGTCGCAAGGAGTAGAAGTTCTGGGAACCAGGTCTGGCCGTGCCAATACGGGGCGACCAACATGACCTGCTCCTTGTCCTCCCTGATCTTGCACAGTACCCGTGCAAGAAGGCTCACTGGGGGAAACGCATATTTGCGTAGCCCTGACGGCCAGCTGTGCGCCAGTGCATCCGTGCCGAGGGTGCCCTCGGTCAGAGAATAATACAGGGAGCAATGGGAAGAGTCCTGGGAGGCAAACAGGTCTACCTGTGCGTCGCCGAACCGTTCCCATATCAGCTGAACCGTCTGGGGATGGAGTCTCCACTCTCCGGGGAGGGGCTGAATCCGTGACAGCTCGTCGGCTGCACAGTTCAACTCTCCCGGGATGTGGACAGCACGAAGGGACCTCAGGTGCTTCTGACTCCATAGAATGAGATGGCGGGCGAGTTGAGACATACGGCGGGAGCGTAGACCGCCCTGGTGGTTGATGTACGCTACTACGGCCGTGTTGTCTGTCCTGACTAGTACATGTTGACCCCTCAGCAACGCTCGGAAGCGGTGCAGGGCGAACCGTACTGCCAGTAACTCGAGGCAATTGACATGCAGAAGGCGCTGGGGTCCTGTCCAGGAGCCCGCGGCTGCTTGTCCATTGCACATGGCACCCCACCCGGTGGATGACGCATCTGTTGATACAACAGTATGCAGGGAAACTCGTTCTAAGGACACTCCGGTCCGTAGAAACTCGAGGTTCGACCACGGGGTGAGAGTCTGTAAGCAGGCCCGAGTCACTTGTACCCGGAGCGTGCCAGACCGCCATGCCCATCTCGGGACTCGATCGCGTAGCCAATGCTGAAGCGGTCTCATATGAAGCAATCCGAGCGGCGTCACCGCGGCTGCAGATGCCATATGCCCCAGGAGCCTCTGAAATAGTTTCAGTGGAACCGCATTCTTGCCCTCGAGTTGACGAAGGGAAGTCAGCAGAGACTGCGCGCGCTCGCTCGAAAGCTGCGCGCACATGGCGACCGAGTCGATATCCATACCGAGAAAAGAGATCCTCTGCGCGGGGCAAAGTTTGCTCTTCTCCCAGTTGACCCGAAGGCCCAGACGGGCTAGGTGATGGAGCACCTGATCTCTGTGTCCGCAAACCTGCTCCCGAGAGTGACCCAGTATGAGCCAGTCGTCGAGGTAATTCAGGATGCGAACCCCGTGCTGCCGAAGGGGCGCAAGGGCTGCCTCGGCAATCTTCGTAAAGACGCGAGGGGACAGAGATAGCCCGAATGGTAGAACTGCGTACTGATATGCCCGCCCCTCGAAAGCAAACCGTAGGAACGGTCTGTGTCGAGGTAGAATGGAGACATGGAAGTAGGCGTCCTTCAGGTCGATCGCTGCAAACCAATCGTCTGGACGAACGCATTCGAAAAGGCGTTTCGCTGTCAACATCTTGAACGGAAACCGGTGAAGGTAACGGTTCAAGACGCGCAGGTCCAGGATTGGCCGTAGCCCACCGGTCTTTTTGGGTACGATGAAGTACGGGCTGTAAAACCCGGAGTTCATCTCGGCTGGAGGGACAGGTTCGATCGCACCCTTCGCCAGTAGGGTGGCAATCTCCGCTCGCATGACGGGGGCATTGGCCCCGATCATAGTGGAGCGGACTCCCCGGAAGCAGGGAGGAACCTGCGCGAACTGAATCGCGTAGCCGCGCCTGATGGTCCGCGCGACCCAGCGGGACAGCCCTGGAAGCTGAAGCCAGACTTCCAAAAACTGCGCCAGCGGGGTCATTCGGAGCACAGACGTACCCGGTGTGGGCTTGCAGCGATGCAGCGTCACCGGCCCGGACATGGGAGGCTGAGGGGCGTCCCGGTGCGGGGGCACGGTTGACTGCTGCGTCCTGACAGAGGAGACCAGGGAAGGACGCACGTTCCACTGGGGTCTGCTCTGCCAGGAGGCTGGCGACAGAGTGGGATGCGAGTGGCGGGACCCGTGGGTGGCGCGCAATGTCATCGCCGGACTCTGTGGGCTCAGGGATGGGAGTGTTAATTCTTTCTTTGACCAAAATAGGGTGCTGCTGACCCGTGGGCCAGCAGCTGAACAAAGGATTCTCCCCCGGCCCTCCACCGGGGGAAGGAGTGGTCCTGCTACCATCTCCTCGAAAGAATTTCCCATCCCTGAGCCGTCCGTCTCAGGAGCGCCGCTTGGCCTGGCGTTTAGCGGGGCGCGGGGCGGCCTGAGGGGACTTGGACGCCTTCCTACGGCCTCCTCCACGACCCGGCCCGGGTGAAGGCTGCTGCTTGGACCGGGTGAGAGGGGCGGGAGCCTTAGGAGGGCGTCCTCGGCGGGGAGCAGACTGAGGCGACTGTGCCGGCGGCTGGGTGGAGGCAGCAGCTGGCCGCCGGGGCAGTACGTGTTTTATAGCCTCAGTCTGCTTCTGGGCGATTGAGAACTGTTGGGCAAAGTCCTCAACCGCCCCGCCGAAGAGGCCGGCCTGGGATATGGGGGCATCGAGGAACCGGGTTCGCTCGGTGTCCCGCATATCTGCCAGGTTCAGCCAAAGGTGACGCTCCTGGACCACGTTTGTGGACATCACTTGACCCAGGGAGCGTGCGGTCACCTTCGTCGCCCGGAGAGCGAGGTCGGTGGCGGCACGCAGCTCATTTAAGAGCCCCGGATCAACTCCACCCTCGTGCATGTCCTTGAGGATCCTGGCCTGGTAGACCTGAAGGATCGCCATGGCATGCAAAGAAGCGGCGGCCTGCCCCGCGGCTCTGTGCGATTTCGCCACCAAGGTTGATGTGAATCGACAGGCCTTGGAGGGGTGCTTTGGATCGCCGCGCCAAGTTGAAGCGCTCTGAGGACACAGTTGCATCGCAACAGAACGTTCAACTGGGGGGACCCCAGTGTACCCTTTAGCCGCCGCCCCATCGAGGGCGGAGAAGGCGGAGGAAGTCGCTGACCGGTCACGGGAAGACAACGGGGACTTCCAGGACCGCGCGAGTTCCTCATGCAGCTCGGGAAAGAAAGGTATTGGGGGCGGGGACTGACGGTTGTCAGCGCGGGCTCCCAAAAACCAATCATCGAGCCTTGAGCGTTCGGGACAGGGCGGAGGGTTCCACTCTATCCCTAAGCTCGCGGCTGCCCGAGACAGCATGGCTGTCAGCTCTGGGTCCGACTCGGGCAATGCTGGAACGCCCGAAGGCGGCAACACAGCCGAGTCATCATCCTCAGAGGACTCGAGCCCACCTTGTGATGCGGTGACCGACATCGCATCCTCCTCTGGAGCGCCAAACGAGATGCGCGGGGGGGCCGAAGCAGGCCCCGCGATCTGCGTCTGAACACTCGCGGGTTGCAGTGTGCAAGACGGGGGTGTGGCCCGAGGCATGAGCGTCGGGGCTTTGTTCCACACCGTAACCGTCAGGTCACCCTGACCACCAGCCGAAGTACTGGGCCTCGGGGACTCAGTAGATCGGGGTGTGGTAGAGGGGACTCTCACTTCTTTACGAAGGTCATGGAGTCTTGACCGCAACACCGCGATGGTCATATTCCCGCAGTGGGAACATGACTCATCCACAAACGCTGCCTGAGCATGTTGAAAGCCCAGACATACCAGACAGTGTTTGTGCCCATCAGAAGAGGAAAGCAACCGGCCACACCCAGAAGTACACGGACGAGACATCCTGAAAAGGACGCGTCACGTGCAAGCTCTTTTAGGAGAGGAAAGCCTCGCAGAGAACGCCGAAGCGCCCAGCGACCACACACCAGCTGTCAGACGGACCACTGCGCAGATCAGCAGGCAGGCAGTATGATGATCACTGGAACGCGCCGTAACACCAACGCCTCTGGAAAGCTGCTCGTCTCAAAGCTTTGTCGAAGACTCAGGATCAGGCTTGAAGGAGTGAAGAGATACTCTTGGCTCCAAAGCAAAAACATAATGCGATGTTGCCAGCGTACTTCCTTATATACCCACGAGGTGGGGCGGAGTTACGCATGCAAATTCCGCATGCCCATGGCATTGGCACTGCCATTGGGCGCTGTTGAATTCTCGAAGATAATTGGCTTCTAAGCGAAACCCCCATTCGTTAGTCACTAACATACGTCGTAGTGACTGAACGAAAGGGAACAACTGATACTCTCCAACTATGGCTTTGTCAGTATTGTGGCTTAGCAGTTAGCACATGTGCTCCAAAACACTGAGATGTGGTGCTCATGCCAGCCATAGAAGAATATGGGGAAAAGCTGAATACCATTTCTCATTCTTAAGTCATTTGTATGAGGTATCATAGAGATTGAAATGGATCTTGCAAATACACTAAACAAGTCACCCACATTTTTGTACAGTACTTTATAACACACAGTAAACATGCTCTTTATTCACTAACAACATGCAAATCAGCTTAGCAAAATACCAATTGAATTGAAATAGCACTGTTGCATATAAGGCACTGTCATTGTTGTTGTTTTCTTTCTATGCAAATTAGTCTTATTAGAAATTATGCCTTTATTAAAAAAACAACAGTAAGTAAAAACAAAACTGAATAAAACAAAGTGAAACAAAATAAAACAATGCTTCACGCCCCCTGTGATTCCATCTGTCTGAACAGTTAGTCTGGTCTCTGGAAGCTCTCTGAATCCCAAACACAGCTCTGCAGAGGCAGCCATCTGAGTGCTTCTTCACTGCAGGTGTAATGAAGAGGCTGAGAGAGGAAGAATGGAGGTAATGAAGTGGCTTTGAACAGCGCACAGAACCTGAGCCCTGTTCATCAAGTAGATCTCTATAGTCTTGGGCCATTACAGATACATTAGACCAAAAGTGGCTGATCGGAGATGCGGTACAAACTCAAAGCCAAAGGACAAACAGCAACTAGTATGACAGTGCATATTTCTGAGGTATTACTGATGTTCCCAGGCCCTATTTAGGAAGTGTTGATCAAGACTGTTCTTATTTATTTATTTTCATCCCTGATGTGAATGCAAGGGGAACAATGCTGCTAATTTTAAGTATTTATACGTTTAGAAGAACATTATGGCTGGTATTCATACAACTTTCATACACACAGCAAAAAAAAAAACAAAAAAAAAACATTATTATTAATGATAAAAATATTTTTGATTATTTTGTATTTTTTATTTCATATTATATTTTAATATTTTCATTTTAATGCACAATGATGCAGGTAACTGCCCAAATCATGTTGACGATACACTGATACTGTATATGACAGGAAACTAGGGAGCAGAATCTTCTCAACTAATTTTGTGGCTGAATTGCATTTTTAGCAAAAAGCTTTTATATTCGTTTAGCTTGTGTCTGGTTCTTAGGTCTCACTTTTGGTGGAGCTTCCTCCATGTCAATTTGACTGGCACCCTGCACTTATGCTGTCAGTATTCTATGATACTACAACGTTGAATTAGATGCTAGAATCTGCAACGAAACTGTAATTTGATGAGTGTTGGTGAAGGAAAATAAAACGCCCTTCTTTCTCAAAAATCCATTTGCTTCGCTTGGAAACCTCAAGCAGTGCTGGGAGATTTGCTCTGGTTTGTCGAGCAGGGTCATTATTTGGGAGCGGAGGTGCGGAAAGGCCTGTCCTGGTTTGGCTGAGGTTGGCGGGCACCCCGCAGACATCGTCGACCAAATGGCAGAGCCCACACCACTTCATTCCACTCCACTTTACTTTACTTTACCGACAGACATGTGAGGTTTCCTGTCACCCGCTAACCACTGTGAAAACGCATTTGTAGAATTTGAATGCCGTATTTCCGGCGATTCTAAATATTCACCCTTTTTGTTTGCATTATGGGGTGGATCCCTACGTGTATATCCTTCTCAGACTCAATCCGACGCCACAATGTCGGTACTCCCACTGCAATGGTGTGGGAGCGACAGACCGCCGCCCGGCGTGGTGCCTCACACTTCAGATGCTGCAATCTGGAATCTATGGCATAATTCTACCAGGAAAAGGACCCGATAGAGAGCTGAAATTGGGCATGAGTTCATCTGGCGAGGATGCCCTTCCTAACACAGAAGTTGCACAGTTTGCTCAGCCATTCATTAAAATGTCACTGTAGGTTAGAAACATGCTAACATGCAAACTGAGGCAATCTCACAAATAGTCTTGGCCTTAGACAGCACCTGCAGTCTGTTTGACAGTTCAAATTTAATTGGCTGGCTACTAGTTAACTTGGATATGCACATTTTTACCAGTCCACCTAGAAACGTATGCATTTTTACAAGGTATCAGGCTGACAAAAGTCTAGACTTGCGAGACTGCGAGACTGATTATCTATTATTTTATAATATGAAAACAAAAAGAATATTCTGACTGGAATAACAGATGAATATGTGTCACTTTCTGTATCAGTGTGGTTCTAGAAGGTCATTGGAGCAATGTGCTTGAAGCGCCAAGAGAACAGATGTGCAGTCAAAGGTGAGAGCTAACAACTCTAGAGCAGATCGTCAGAGACACACTGTAGAGTCCATCACAATAAAATGATCTGGCCTATGGCCAAAAAGACAAAATCAGGGCTGAGGAACTGCATTTTGCACTGTGCCAGGTGTTTGCCTTGGCTTACACTTTCTTCCAGTTGGCCAGACAGCTCGACTGTAATACGATTAGGAAAAGTGTCAAGATGCAGGTAGAATTGTTGAGATTAGACACGCCTGCATGCATTCAAAGTGCCATACACTGATGGTATAGCTTATAGTTATAGGATCACAAATTCTCTACAACAACAATCTGCCAATGTCAAGGGTTTCAAAAAATTATTATCTCCTTCTAAAGTTTGAATGGCCGCTACAGTACATATTTCCTGATTGAGATTCAGAAGTGTGATATAAAAGACACGCAAAAAGGTAATTGTTAGGTAGTTTAAAGGGGTGGTAAAGCACGATTTCACTTTTCTAACTTTAGCTAGTGTGTAATGTTGCTGTTTGAACATAAACAACATCTGCAAAGTCACAACGTTCAAAGTTTAAAGCAAAGGGAGATATTTGTTTTTAAAGAAATCAGTTTCTAAGGACTACAGCAAACGGCCGCTAGGGACTAATACACATTCCTCCAGGGTCTCTGACATCACCAGCCCCAATATTTACATAAACCCCTCCTCCGAGAATATTAAATAAGGGGGGGCGAGGCCATTTTGAATCGCCGCGGGGAAGAGTTGTTGTGGTAGCCTATAGTTAGTAGGCTGGAGAGTGTTGTTGCCAATGCCTACGAAATCAAAGCACGAGACAGACAGGGGTCGGAGGAGAAGACCGGGAAATGTGACATAATGGACTATATTCGTCTGTATTTGCAATACATGAGCCGCAGTTCAGCTGCACGAGACAAACCAGCCAGTGTAAGCGCCGCTGATCCGCTGGAGCTCACAACTCCGAAAACCCCAGCTAAAATGTACAAATAGGCACTCTTCATATAAATAAACCACAGATCTGAGCTTTAAACAACTACATTATCGACTGAAAAAGTCTTAAAACTCCGTTTTGTCACACATTAACAGTAGATTTTAACAAAAAAAGACGTAAACACAGCCCATGTCAGTCATTTCTCACCGAGACGAGCCGCTGGCAGAAGTCCCTCCTATGATGAGAATTCGTGTCTGTTGTGCAGTGAATGTCACGCGCGAATGAAGCGAGTAAACTCAAAATGTTCAAGAGTCCACCTTCACGCAAATAGCGCGATTGATTCACGTCCGGTGTGAACGCCACATGAGACGGGCGCGCGGCTCATCTCACGCAGGAAAGCTTCCACAATCTTCCCGAGCGCTATGAAAGCGGGATTCGCACAACGGCTTGTCCTGAAAGATGGATTAAAAACAGAAGCTGTTTACCGGCCACAAACTGTAAGTAGGATTTATTTTTCGTCGATGTGTTTTCCTGTAATAGTTTGTGTTGTTAATTGTAGTCTATGTTGTAGCAAGGAAGTACACAGATGACAACGCTGTTTTGGCTCTGCTAACCAGTTTGTTAAATGCTCATTCATACTTAACGTTATCCGACAAACACCAAACGTTACAAACTGTTTTAAATCTCAACAGCGAACTTGGCATTAGTGTAAATTATTCTTTGATTAGAGCTGTTATGTATTGTTTATCTACAGGCATGCTAAACATGCTTCTGTGTTTGATTTGGATACTATAGTAAAGCCAGTGTTTAGTGTTCGTTCTTGCGACAGATATTTGGCTATAATCGTTCTAAAAATACAAAAGTAACGGTGCCATTCAGTAGCGATCACTATAGATCCGCAGTCTTTACTCTTGAGGACTGAACAGGTTCTGCTCGATCATCTTCACTAAAATGTTCTGGGTCTGATTCGGGCTCAAATTGGTATGGTTTTATTGACACCATTGTTTCTAATACTACCCAAAGCACAGTCTACCGCTTTTTTTTTTAAACGAAGCATGAACACATGTTACAGTGCACCCCACAAACACAATCAATCCTTCGAAAGAGTGTGCTCCACCCCTTTAAAATAAAAAGCAAAATCACATTGTGAGACAGAAAGAGATACACTATACCATTTAAATGTTTGGGGTCAGTAAGATTTTTTAATGTTTTTGGAAGAAGTCTCTACATGCCCACCAAGACTGCATACATTTATTTGATCAAAAATACAGTAAAAACAGCAATATTGTGAAATATTATAACTTTTTTTTTTGTAATTTGATGGCAAAGCTGAATTTTCTGCATCATTACACCAGTCTTCAGTGTCACATAATCATTCAGAAATCATTCTAATATGCTTATTTTCTGAATAATTTTGTATTATTATCAATGTTGAAAACGGTTGACCAAAAAGTGGCTGATCGGAGATGCGCTACAAACTCAAAGTATTTAAAAACATATTTTTGTGCAAACTGTGATTTTGATGAATAGAAAGTTCAATACAACCGCATTTATTTGAAATAAAAATCTTTTTTAACATTACAAATGTCTTTACTGTCACTTTTAGACACTTAAATACATCCTTACTAAATAAAAGTATTATTTTCTTTTTTTTAAATTACTAATCCCACATTTTTACAAGGCAGTGCATAGTCTTAATTATGATTTTTTTTTTTATTATGATAAAAAAAAAAAATGCAATTATGAGAAATTAAGAGAATACATTTATGAACCTAAAGAGAAGCATTTGAGAGAAAAAAAAAAATGTTTTTTGTTTTTTTTTACTACAAATATAGTTCTGCATTTGTAAAAGAGCATTTATTATTTCTTACAGATAAAATAATGCAGAAATAAATTGCAATGGATCTGATTATTTCCATCTAGTTTTATCATTCTTATCATTTTTTCCCTCCAATTTTCTGTGGACCCTCTTGCAGCTCCCTGAGGGACGTCCAGTTTAAAAACCCTCACTCTATTAGATTACATGAAGGGCACAACATCTGAAGTTTGCATTCAAACATTATCGCAGGTTTCTTTACTTAATCCTTCGAAACATGAACATTCTAAAACAGTCCATTTTCTTCACAAGCACATCAAGCCATGAAACATATCCCGCATGGACAAAAGCCAAACACAACCTTAACCACCTCTGTGCTTCAAAAGACCCTGTGCTAAATGTTTAAATAAAAAACTGATGCAGTGTCGTCAGGAGACAAGTTATCACATTTCTAAGGCCGAGACCAGGTAAGGGCCCGTGGTAAATCTTCGAGAAACTCAAAGAACTTGGGTTCAACAAGTCAGAATGAGAGCGACATTGTGCTTGCCATGGAGGAGGACGATGAGGTACAACCGCTCGTTTTACACTTCAGAGGAGAAACCAGCCTCCCAGGGTTCCAGGAGAACGGACTGGGAAAGGTAAGGCTAGCATACAGTACGGCCCATAGCTTGATTTATACCTCCCTCCTTTCTACAAGGCTATTAAGTGTAAGACAATATTTTCATATTGTTTTATTAAACACCATGTGGGCTTATTTATTACCCTAGTCCCCAGACGGCCATAGCCGAGGCTGCAGTCATTTACAGGGCCGTGCCCTACTGAAAAGGCCCATTGAAGCCCCATTAGGAGGGAAAAGCAAGGTCTAAATGGATACTGCATTAGGCTGGCCTGCATGATGAGGACGCCATATGGGTCATGTGAGTGTTTGTGTATTTTTTTTTTTTTTTTTTGACATGTCAGCAAAAGATTCCCACTTTGTCCTTCATTACTAACATATAATAGGCTTCATATAAGTTTTTTTTATGATAACACAACATGAGTCAGAGTGTTTTCTTTGAGGGAGAGCCAGAAATGGCACATTAAATCAAACAGTAAAACATACGTCAACAACAACTTTAAACACAAATATGGGGAAATATAAATCTTGCATTGCAAGAGTGGCCTGCGGTAAGACCCCTGTACTAAACGCAGTTCCTTTAAGACCGATTAAATAATATAACAGGCTTGAAGGATTGTTTGAGGCCTTGAAAATCAACTGATCCCAGGCATATAAATACAGTAGCTGTGACAGCTAATAATCCAGAATCAACAACTATAAGTGCCAATTAGTTCATATACTTAGGCACATCAAGAAGAGCATAATAAAAGCATGAACTCTAATAAATCCCTCTCACCTCTCTATTATACGCTCACCCCACACAAAGATCTATGCCAACTTATTTGAATGATTCATAAGAAATTAGCATGCCGGCAATTAGCACTTCCTGAATCATTCATGATCTGTGCCCTAGGACAATCTCACTGTCATTCCAGTCAGCTCATTCACTCTGAATAGTAATTTATGCGTGATCCTATACAGTACTATTCAGTTCTGAGTAATATAAATAATTACCTTATTAAAAAAGTACCATGGTACTGTTTTTGGACATGGAAAAAGCATGTAAATATAAAAGCTAATACCACTGAACTTTGGAGTACCATGTAAATATCATTGCATATGAATTTGGTATCATATAATGTTGAAAACTGCTGCTTTTTTGTGGAAACCATAATGTTTGTTTATAAATATAAATATACATTTAAAATGTATTTCTTGAAATAGAAATGTTTTGTAACATTATAGTGTATTTACTGTCATTCATCAGTTTAACTGTCCTTGTTAAATAAAAGTAATACAGTAACACTTTAGAATAATGGTCATTAGTTAACGTTAGTTAACTACATTAGTTAATATGAACTAATAATGAACTGCACTTATAAAGCATTTATTTATCTTTGTTAATGTTAATTTCAACATTTACTAATACTTTATTAAAATCTTGTTAACATTAGTTAATGCAGTGTGAACTAACATGAACAGCTGTATTTATATTAACTAACGTTAACAAAGATGAACAAATACAGTAACAAATGTATTGCTCATGGTTAGTTCATGTTAGTTAATACATTAACTAATGTTAACTAATGACCATTATTCTAAAGTGTTACCAGTAATGCTTTCTTTAAACAAAAAACTCCAAACGCTTTCTCGAGAAAAATTCAATAATAATAATTTTTATGATAATAATCATTTAGTGTCAATATAATTTAAAGCTGTTTTTAAAAAAATCATATACGTAGTCACATCTGAAATAAAAACACACATAAAAAACATGAACAACCAATAATCAAGAAAAATTGCTTGTGGCGTCAACTGGTAGCGAAATGCACACACTCTGATCCCAACCCCCAGCTGCCAGATCTGTCACCAGTCCTTGTTCCAGGACCTCATAATTTACAAATTAAGCACCGCCGATAACATATTGTCTACTGCAGGTTTTAATGAGGTAATGTGGCACAAAACACAGCCAGAGGCTTACTGAGAACAGAAAGTAGGTGAGAAAGAAAATCCACAGCAAAAAGAAAGAAAGAAAGGGGGGTGGATGGAGGGAGGAGGCTCATCATGGCGAGACAAAATGAAGAGCCTCCTCCTTTGGCCCCGTTCTGCGCATCAAACGATCAAGCCGCCCCGCTGACTGCCAGAGCAACACTGCTGTCAAAACAACTCACCACCTCGTTCATGTACAGATAAAAAAAGGGATACAGCCACAAGGCAGGCAACCAAATTCATCTCTCAGAAAGCTCCAAAACACAAAGGCAATCTCAACGAGCAAATCTCTTTAAATGTCCAGGGTCTTTTATGGGCATCCTTTAATAGCCTAGGCATTATTCTGCAAGGCAGGACAGACAGGTGTGTAAAAAAGATGAAAAGGAGAAGAAGTTCTAGCTGACCGCATGCTCAAAACTGGCAAGCCTGTCATATTTCCTGTTGTACTGACAGATCAGACGGTGCAGAGACATGCTCCTCCATGTCTGGGACCGGAGCACAACAGCTGCCACTGTTCTGCAGATGAGCTCTGTCAGTCACCCGCGCCTGCTGTCTGTCATTGTCAATACTACATCTGCAACAGTCACAAGGTGACAGTCAACAAATATGTCTGTGCATGTGTTCTAGTGTATGTGACATATTTTGTTTTAAGTACTGAGAAGGGATAAAGAGGGTTTTCACACATCAACGCAATGCAGGTTGCTGGTTATTATTATTTTTGTTATTATTATAATTATCATGAGGTGCTCTGTTTGTGCTTTGCTAAGAACACAAACATAAGTTTAAGTACATTATACATTTTAATGTGTTTAAAGTTCTGAACACTTGTTATTTTTTTTAAATGCGCATTTAATTTTTTGACTCTTATTACTTTTTAATCCATGACATGTTGTTTGCTATTCTGATCATATTGCATAGTTATTTTCAGTGTGAGCCATATATCTTTTACGTGTTTATACATTTTCAATTCACACTTATTATTTGTTTATCCGTGACCGCAATACATTAGGCGGGAATTTGATCCCATAGATAATGTTTACACGTAAAATAAGACTTATTAAGAATATTAAGACATGAATTACAAGATAAGAAATTCTAATAATTTTAAATATATAATATAATAACTACAAAACAAAGCAAAATGACTAAAATGTAACTAAAATGATAATGGTAGTATCTCAGTGATACTAAAATAACACTACCGTGAGCAATGTCTCATGAATGTGACTGATGAATGTGAAAAGGAGTCAGTCAAACTTGCCTGACCTGTGCCATGTCCCGAACCCATTCCTCCCTCCATCCCCAATAATTTCCTGTTTCTCTATATTGTCCAATGTAATAATGGTGAAAATCTCACAAGAAAATGAGCCTGTATAAGGTAATAAATCAATAGATACATACACACACACACACACACAGCTGATTAACTTTATCTCAGAAATCCACGGCTGAAAGACAAACAAGTATTTATTATAGATTTATTTATAAGTGACAAGCTAATTATGATGCTATTAGCAGAGGCCCATTTAGCCTTGATAGCATCGCTATTGCTAATGAACATTGCAGGCGAACCTCTCTTTACCACATTACGACTAATTCAGAAAACTCCATTTCCCCTCTACAATATTAAACTGGTCTCTAAAAGTATGGGGGTGTGATGACTTGGAACTACAGAAAGAAAAAAACACCTACATTTGAGAAGAAAATAAAGTAGTCTACTAACGCACTAGAGTGAATGAACAGAGGAAGATGGGCCAGGTTGGATTTATGGGTATTGATTTTGGTCGGTTCAGCTACAGGTCACCCCGACACTTATGAGAGGCGGATCAGATAAGACTAAAACTGCTACACGCAGCAAAGAAAGAGTTGCCATGCACTACTAATGAGGGCACGAACTTTGAACTTGTGCCAATCTGAATGCATTTTCTGAAGCTCTCAAGAATGTGGATTCACTCATATTATGGTTTGCATAATAGTATGGTTGAAAAGACCAGCATTATTTTCCATACTGGTTGAGACAAGCTTATGCTGGTTGCTGCTAGTTTGCTGCTGATGTAACTGGTGGACGTTCTGGGGTGAGTTTCCAGTACAACAATTAGCAGTGCGTAACTCACTGCTAATTGCTAAAGTACAATTAGGAATATTACGGAATAATTTACATCATTCAAACTACATTGGTTCAACAATGTAGAACTGTCGTTAATGAAGTCACGCAGGTGGTGGAGTAATAAATTCTGCTAATTAATTGGTTTGAGAATTAATTAATTTCAGATTATTGCTATAAATAACAAACATGGTATCAGAGAACTACTTCGATATATGTGTTTGTGCGTTGTTTTGCTAAATTTACAGATGTATGATTCAAATCGCGGGCTTCATCTTAAGTTATACTCCGGGGTTCCCCTGAGGGTATAGAGAAACTTTTATTCTGCTGAAAAACTAGAAGATATTACCATAAGTATTGGGACACCCTCCAAATCATTGAATTCAAGTGTTCCAATCACTTCCATGGCTAAAGGTGTATAAAATCAAGCACCTAGGCATTCAGACTGTTTATACAAACATTTTTGAAAGAACAGGTCGCTCTCAGGAGCTCAGTGAATTCAAGCATGGTACCGTGCAATAAGAAGTCAATTTGTGAAATTTCCTCACTACTAAATATTCCATGGTCAACTGTTAGTGATATTATAACAAAGTGGAAGCAATTGGGAACAACGGCAACTCAGCCACGAAGTGGTAGGCCATGTAAAATCACAGAGTGGTGTCAGTGCATGCTGAGGTGCACAGTGCGCAGAAGTAGCCAACTTTCTGCAGAGTCAATAGCTACAGACCTCCAAACTTCATGTGGTCTTCAGATTAGCTCAAGAACAGTGTGTAAAGAGCTTCATGGAATGGGTTTCCATGGCCAAGCAGCTGCATCCAAGCCTAACATCACAAAGTGCAATGCAAAGCATTGGATGCAGTGGTGTAAAGCATGAAGTATTCTCTAGAGTGACCAATCACGCTTCTCTGTCTGGCAATCCGATGGACGAGTCTGATTTTGGTGGTTGCCAAGAGAACGGTACTTGCCTGACTGCATTGTGCCAAGTGTAAAGTTTGGTGGAGGGGGGATTATAGTGTGGGGTGGTCAGAGTCCTGACCTCAACCCAAAAGAACACATGGGATGAATTAGAGCGGAGACTGCGAGCCAGGCCTTCTCGTCCAACATCATTGTTTGACCTCACAAATGCCCTTCTAGAAGAATGGTCAAAAATTCCGAAACACACTCCTAAACCTTGTGGAAAGCCTTCCCAGAAGAGTTGAAGCTGTTAAAGCTTGCAAATGGTGGGCCAACTCCATATTAAACCCTATGGATTAAGAATGGGATGTCATTAAAGTTCATGTGCATGTAAAAGCAGGCCTCCCAAAACTTTTGGCAATATAGTGTAGAATGAAATTTGTATATATTTGTGAAATAAAAGATATGGATTGTAGAGCATGTTAGCTTGCTTCTTTTTCCTCAAGAGCAATGATCTATTTAAATCCACGTCATATCAAAAAGATACTGTGCTTTCAACCACAGGTTGAGAGCTGTAGTTTCAACCACACAACTTTGCGATGCTGTTTGCAAATGTTCCTTGGAACAATGGTTTCAGCAATGTCAAGTCACATTTATTTATATAGCGCTTTATACAGATACAGATTGTTTCAAAGCAGCTTCACAGTAATAAACAGGAAAATAACAGTGTTAATATTGTAAAATACATAAATTATGAAACAAATTCAATTCAGCTATAAAGCAGCTCTACAGAACAGTGTCAAGTTCGATTTTGATTAAAATCAGTTAAATAAATGTCAATGTAAAGTTAATCAATTATGAAACGACTTCAAAGACAGCACTACAGAAGACAATAGTGTCATTATCAACAACCATTTATTTCAATGATTCAGTGTTTTTCTCATTCAAAAAAATTTCAACATAATGCAAAAAGTGGGTGAAAAAAGACTGAAATCACATATTTCCAGGGGGTCTTGTGATATCCGAGCAACTGCCATTAAGATGAATGAGCATTACAAACCTCCTTGGGGTGAACAAGCATCCACTGCCATGATCAGACATTGATCATTTGCTCCCTTTTTGAATACCACCAGAAAAGAAGCTGCTAGAAAGACATGTATGTTGATGAATTTTAATGAACACAAAATGCATAGTTTAACCTTTAGAGGGGTGGAGGTGTCTCCTACAACAGGAGAAGTGATTCATGCAGCTCCACGAGATTGGTCAAAAGAGATTGTCTTCCTGTCTGGTTAACAAAGTACAGTCCAGCGGCTGCATTGTGGAAGGTTAGTCGTGGCAAATTTGATATGATTTGACCTCTTCTCCCTTGCCAACATGTTGAACATTCCCCGTGGCTTGTCATCTCTCTGCTGAATCAGAAATAATTGAAGTATTGTGACAAAAACACAACTGAAAAATGTAAATAAACTATTATCTAGGTAATCTGGTCAATATTAGCATGAATATGCATAATAGCTTCGAGACAATATTAATATTTGCAGAGGATTTGATTTTATTCTGTCTTATTCCAGATGAAAACAGTGCGTTTACAGAAGCTAATTTAGTTTAATTCCAGATCTGGGAAAGAACGACAAAGCAAGAAAATTAATTGATCATTATCTTTGTAGTCAATCATAAGCTTCTGTCCAGCAGAAAGGCTGTGTTCAAATCTCCAACCAAATGTGGAACAGCCCAAAACAGAGTAATTACACAGACTGGAACCTCTAGTTTTGTGAAAGCACTACTTTTGCTTGGGCGTTTGACACACCAGCACAAGGCAAAAAGGGTGGCAATGTGACCTTCTAGCTCCGGCTTCATAAATTTCCCCTCCCTTTGATCGAATAAGTTGAAGAAGCCGCCTGCATGGAGAGCTGATACGGCAAAATAGCCGCCCCCATTTATCCCTGCTATACTATGACTAAGGCAGTGTATCATGACAACTAGAGGAACGTAATCTTCTGGTTCACTCACCTCTATAATAGTACAAGGTCAGAAATCTAAACTGAAGTTTACAAACTTAAACTTTATTTTATCATGAATGCTAATGTGAGAAATCCTTAGCATTAATTATTCAAGAGATCTGATTCATCAAGTCTTTGCAGTGGCTCCCTTGAGCATCTTAATTACAGTGCATTTATAATGATTTTTGGGATAATGCAGATCAAAGATACAGAGTCAGAATTGAAGCCTTAAGGGGCGTTCACAGCAATGAAATGGTTGAAGTTGGTAGCTAGAAAGCATTCCTACGTGACTACCATATCCAACTTTATAACATGACAGATCCCTACTCCTATTGGTCACTGCGTTTTGTCATTGCTCATTTGTATAAAGGATTCCCGTTCGGTCTCATTTGTGTTGCCAGAAATCAACAGCTCGTTAAAAAATAAAATTGTTGTGGTAGAATCAGTGATGTTTGCAAGTAGCGATTTGAACTATTAACAACTTTATTCAACAATTTCTTCACGTCTGTGTCAGTCTCCTACGCTGTTGACTTAGTAATACAGAGTAGCGCTTCCGAGTTACATCAGAGTTTCGATAGAACGCTGGCTTACCATTGGCTGATGCTGTTAACATGAGCACCACAACGCATGTGATGCTGACGCAGGAGCTGACCAACGTAAACTGAGTAGGAGACTGACACAGACGAGAAGAAATTGTTGAAGATAAGTTGATATTTTTGATTGTTTTTTACGCACAAAAAGTATTTGTGTCGCTTCATAAAATTAAGGTGGTACCACTGTAGTCACATGGACTATTTTATCAATGTCTTTACTACCTTTCTTGGCCTTGAAAGTGTTAATTAAATTGCTGTCTATGTGGGGTCAGAGGACTCTTGGATTTCATCAAAAATATCTTAATTTGTGTTCCGAAGATGATTTGGAACAACATGAGGGTGTGTAATTAATGACAGAATTTTCATTTTTGGGTGAACTAACCCTTTAACTCTTTCCCCGCCAGCGTTTTTTTCAAAATATCATGGCCACATAATAGTTTTATTCTAGCTTCATGCATTATTTTTATAAACACTTGAATGTGCTGAGAAAATTGCATCCAGATTGGATTCAGAAAGATGATCCAAACATATATGGAGTAGATTGAGTCCATCAACACCCCAAATGCTTGCACAGTCCTATAGTCTACATTTCATTCAGTAACATTACTAGGCAGTTTTGATTTACATTTACATATGCTATCGCTTGTTTCTGCATCTTCTTAGGATGTGTTTTGATCAGGAAATTCAGTACTCTTTCAGAAGATGCGTAATAGCGCTCCCTACCATATAACAGTGAAAACACAGAAAATTCAGTCAATGGAAAGAGTTAATTGCGAATTCCCAATGAAAATTGTTAAAAAAATTCTGATCGCTTTGTTGCTGCAGATTGCCATTAGTGTGAACATCCCTCACTGAGCGGATCCTATAACACAGGATGTGGTGTAAGAGTCTGCTTAGGGTGTGCATTATGACAGGTTTGAAATAAAATCAGAATGTTTGAGTCATCTGCACTGGGCCTCTTCTCTTTGTAGACATTTGCCAGCAAGACCAGTTTACAAATGCGTACCAATGCCATTCAGTGCTGGACCCCATGGGAAGTCTGGCCTAGTTAACATGTTTAAACTGAGGCTGCAAATCTAACAGTGCAGAACCGCTGTTCTTTGCCTTATGTTTTGTCAGAGTCATGTGTCTCTTCTTTCAGGCCCTCCTGAGAAACATCATGATGAGATGGAACAGTATCGTGAGAGATGGAGAGACAAACATGCTCATTTTCCATTCCCTCTGTCTCCCTGTGGGTCCCCACATGGTTGTCTAGCCAGAAAGCCACCACATTGTCCGTGTGAAGGAGAGGATGAAGATGACTGGAAAGGTCGGAGGAAGCAGTGCGTGTCATCTTGAGAGAAATACAGTTGGCGGATAGTGCTCCGCAACACTGCAGTTGCTCCATTTAGCATTTCACAATTGGCGGTAATGCAGCTAACATCCCACTGTAACCTTAGGGAACTGATGAGATTGACAAGTGACTCAGCAGAACCAATGAACGGACAAACAGGACAGTCACTGTAATACTGTGGAAACATCAAGTTTATTTGGCATACTAGGTTTTTTTTTTTTTTTTTGTATGCAGAATGTTTACTAGGCACAGTATGCAAGTTGACCCAGACCTAAAATGTGCATTATTCAACCATAGCACACCAAACAGAATACAGTTTCCCATGATGCAATGTGCTCAACTAGACCTCCCATTTGAAATGTGACAAATAGAAGAAATATCAACTGAATTTTTTAACCTATTATCATTACTTGATTGTATACTAAAACATTTTGTCACAAAACTGAATTAGAAATGCAAATAAAAATAATAATATATTATATATAATAATATCTAAAATAATTATCATCATTACTATATTCAAGCATTAGCCAGTATACAATGTATATTGTACAGTATGTAGTAAGCATACTTGCAGCTGTACTTGGGATAAATATGAAAGGCAACTGCAATGTTCACATACTCCTAATTATGAAGCGTATTAATTGTGTTGTCATGCATATTTTTAAATCCCAGTTGAATTGTCTTGAGCACTGCAGCATCGATACAAGAGCAGTTTCATGAATATAAACAATGCATGTTCAAATATCTAAAGCCATATGATAAATCAGAACAAAAGGAAACTAAATAGAATGTGTTTTTTTCCATTTCCTGCAGTAAACATTTGATCTTTTGCCATTAAATAAATAAATCAAGAGTCTGATCTCGCCTAGGCCTTTTGTTGTGTACTTCAGAGCGGAGATGCTGATTGCTTCCATGGATATTTGTTTTTCAAAACACTCTAGTCTTACCTGTCCTGTTCAATCCTATCTTACATTTGTCTGGTGCAGGCACTTCAATGCTCAGCATTCTAATAAGAAAATGGCTACCTTATAGGATGTATAGGAGGTTAAGCCATGGGGTACAAATACGGTGATCGATCGCACTGTAGCCTTCAAAGATTTTTGTAAAGTTTGAAAAGCCTGCTTAGCAACTGCTATAAAGTAATGAACCAGAAACTTCTGCTAAATGTTCTGTTTGATGTAGCAGTGACAATGTAATGCCACCGTGGCAGACCTACTGTAACTCTTTAAACTGTCTAAAATCTCCTTACTTTTAAAACTGAACCAATGGATTCAAGTGTCCAATTGGCGATGGATTAACTTGGGTCCATGATGTTCTAGGTGATTTTCTACGTGACACAGCTTAGCCTTTCCACCCAATCTCTTTTCAAAGTTTGATTTTCTGAAATTTTGACATCACAGGCTATAAAAGAACCAAACTTATATTGAAAATCCCAAATGGTAACAAATGGGTAAGCAGACTAAATAATTGGAGAAGTCCGACATATGTCCAAAATCGACAATTGACCCCTTACATTTTTATTGTATTTGACAAAACATTTCTCCAAAATATATTATTTTGTGTTGCTGTTGCTATATCATACAGGTTTGGAGCAAGCTCTGTCCTGAAAACTGAAGCCCAAACGTTTCGATCACCCCCAGGTGGCTGGATGCAGTAGGTCATAAACCCCACACTTTCCATGTAATGTAATGGAACGTGATACAAACTAAAAAATGTAATTACACTTCCAATAAATGTTTTCCCAAGATGGTTTCTGCAATTTAGGCAGTTTTATCATGCTGATGTTAGTTCAAGTGTTCGTTCTTTAAATAAGTTTGGTTTTAGTAAGTTATTTGTTGCTATAAAAAAAACGGAGATGTGACGTCATGATTGACAGCTTCTCTGAGCGAACTGAGGCACCAACTGACTTTTTTAGGGATCTTTGGGAAGAGATTGGAGCTTTAACCTTAATTTCTACATGTTCCATAACTGTTTATTTCACACCGACATGATGAGTTGTTCTGAAGTAAACATATTTTGCAGGAGTGTGGGTGGGAATCGTACAATCTATGGGTGGGACCTTAATACCTCAGCTCTACTACCCGCTCACTACTATGCAGACTTCGGCTACAAGACTTGAGTCCCAATCAGCGCAATATGTCAGCGCCATATTGGGACTTTGGCGTCTTTACTTTCCTACAATGGAAGAGAGTGCAGTGCGTCGTCCATCTTTTTTACAGTCTATTGTTTGGAACAACATGATTAAGTAATTGATGGCATAATTTTCCTATTTCAGTGAACTATCCCTTTAAATCTGGGCAACTGTGTGATCAAATAAGTTGAAACTTTCCACAAAAACAACAATCTACAGCATCTACAGGACCTGTTCTGGAGGAATACAGAGGAGGAATTCAATTGGTACATATAGCAAGCCAGATTCAAACCTGCACAATTATTGGTATGTGTCAAGCATATTGTTCATGCATCCTGAAATTATAACCTGCATCTGGCTCTGCAATAGCCATAATAGAACAGAATCCCTCCCTGCTCTCTCTCTCTCTGCACCCATAGTGACAACCCTTATTTTAATGCTCGCAAGCTCTAGAGTCTCTTTAATTAAATCTGAGTCTGGCATCGGGCCATGTGACTCCGGCAGGTGGGCTTGAAATTTTCTCTGTTGCCAAGGTGAAACAATGCGACACTATGGGGGCACATTCTCATGATGCACTGCAAGTGGCATATGGACGTATTAAAAGAGGCCGCGGAGGCTGGCTGTACGACTAACCGTGGCGATACGGCTGCAGGAGAGATAACAGGTCCCAGCACCTCCGCTGAGAGGAAGTCTAGGCCAGTTGATGTTAATTGGATGGAAGAATGAGCATGTGTGTCTTTGGGAACAGGGGAAATGGGTCTTGTGTATCATCTCTACAGGAAGTGGAGCTGGTATTGAGTGACTGAAGCTGAATATGAGTAAATTATGTAGTATGTATATCTTAATATGCATTCTTATTTGCAAGCAATAGGCAGTAAAATACAGCAAAAAAGTTTCATGGCTGCTTGTTCATGAATTAACTTGACAGCAAATTAAAGGATGGCCACATAAAGGAAAGCGGATTAGCTGTCTTGGCTTGAGTATGTGGCGTAGTTAGAAATTGGTTAGGATGTTGAGTAGGAAGTAATCAGTGCACTGTGATTGGACCACAGGGCAAGAAAACACTTGCTCATTACTTTGAATGTTTATATGATGTTTATTAGCTCATATTGAAGTCATTAAAAGTAATCTCATAGGGTTATGACTTCCTTTTCTGCAGGCAAACGAGAAGCTGTTATATTAATAGCAATAATCTTACAATGAACGTCTTCTCCTTTAAACAAAATTTAATTAAACAAATCAGATTCAAAGTGCATTTTTAATAGGTTTTGTCAATTGTAATAGCATGTAAATGCTGCAAATCTGAATCCAAAAATAAGTAATGAAATGTTTATTATGTGTTTTAGGATGTACCGATTTGCATGCTGACTTATCTGATATCACACTGTGTTTACTGAATCATATTAGCAAGAATTATCTAATTTCTCTAGGTTTCTAGGTCTTCAGCTAAAGCGGTTCAATGCCACTAAAAACATTGTCTGCATATCTAAACAGCAGTCTGAGCTCTAGGAGGCTTTTTTGCATTAATCTGGTGCAGAGTGGAGTTCAGAAAAGCACCAGAGGACATGAGGGTGTTTGCCATGCCTTGAGCTCTTGTGTATGAATTCATTAAATTTTCAGCAGATGGACGGGGGAATCCACAATGCCTCGGGAAATTACAACCAAGAGCTTTGACTGTAATTTAATATTAAAAACAAGCTAGGTGATGATTTTAGTAGAATATTTTGATGCTTGAAGGTGTATTCAATGTTCTGCTAATTAAGAAATGTTTTACATAAAGATTTTTTTTTTTTTACTTTTGAGTAACATAATTAAAATGGTACAGATGAAGACTCCAGTAATTTCCTTCTTCTAGAAAATGCAGTTTTATTCTACATGGAATGAGTTGTCCTTTTTAATGGGCACCACCATATTGACCAGCCATGTTATGCAATAGACAAAAAATAGTTGCTTTAAAAAAAGAAAACCAAACAATATAAGCATGAATCACCAATAATGCATGAAAATGGGAACCCAAGAATGAAGTGTCATAGATATGAAGAAGAAGCAGTAAGCAAACAGCCTTCATGCATCCAGGTGTCAGTAAGTCCAAGACCATTGGGGTAAAGAAGCTTAACTAAGAAAACTTACTAAGAGCACCTTATAAAAAAGACAATAAGGTGAAACTTTGGATGATTGAAACTTTGCGTGACGGGTATGACCTTCAGACAAAATATAAGATCTTAAAAATACCCCTCAATGTATTTGCCAAGCCCACAGAGAATACCTCCATCAAATCAATGATGGATACAACAGAGATGTGTTTCCAAAATAAAACGTCATGTGTAGCCACCTCAAGCTTGAAGAGTTACTGAAAAAAGTGAGTTTTCAAACCTGTCTTCCCAGAGCACTGGAGTCGTGACACATATGGCGTCTCTTTGGCGCACTCAGCACCATTAATGCACAGGCAGTGTGACGGAGCCGACTTCATCTCTGGATATGCGTGGCATCTCATGTTTACATAAGCAAAGCTTTCGAGTTTGACAGTGCATTTGACTGTTCTCACAACCCCGAAGACACAGTCTCAGCCACAAATATGCCATGGCAAGACCGTATGAGGAGACAAGAGATAAGCAAGATGATTATTCTCATTTGCTTTCTCTTCATCCCTCTGGCAGAAGTGAGAAAGTAAGACGTTCGGATGTTTAATCCACAATTAGTCGTGCTGCAAATTGATTGCTGAGGGAAAGAAAGAAAAAAAGCCTGGAATGAGCTTAGAAAATTGACATCATTATCACATTCAAGAAAGAAAAGGGAATCATAATAAATTCCTTTTGTGCCTTTGTTGGAGAACTGATATTCCCCTTTGAGGGACTAAGATGAGGACAGGATGAACCAGAGATTTGAAGATACTGCAGAGAAACCACAAAGAAGTTTGATCATTATATAATTACAAGATCTGTAGTAAAAAGAAGAAAGACAATGACATTGGAACATTAAAGCGCTATTACAAGTAGCAGAATTGTGCTGTCACATCGCTGAGGGAATCAAACCTCTGAGGTTTCTCACTACATTTTCCACCAACTTCCAATGCTCTTGTCTTAATTTGAATCTGAAGTGACATTAAAAAAAGTAGTATCAGACCCAGTTTGGGTTCCAGGGACAATTCAGTCGCCCTACATATGTATCCCAGCTTCTGCATGTTACGTAATGAGTCTTGAGGTAGTGTATTTGTGCACAGGGCCACAGCGGGTTAGCTGTTGTTGGAAAAGTTTATTATGATGTTACAAACCCTTGAAGAACTTCAAGTAAAACAAGAGGAAATCAGCTCCCTGGGACGAGCGTGTCAAGAAACAAGCAAAGCCCAATGGTTGAGTGGCACTCTATCCCTGAGAGGTTCGCTTTCTGCTGTTTTCTCCTTTTCTTTTGCTCCCTCGCTGGTCTTGTTAGAGGGTTAGAACATATTTATTGTGCACTGTTTACTATGTACTATATTTACAAATGTTTAGGTGAAAGACTGCAGAGTTTACCAAAAAAAAAAAGATGTGTCCTTCAAATTTCTCTGAAGAAAAACTGTATTTCTACAATTACCTGACGGCTTACAACTTAATGCATGAGTGGCCAATAGTTCTCATCATCTAATGAATGCATGTCGTTTACTTTCTGCCCAACAGGTCTTCTTCAGCCTCAATGCTCCACAAATTATAACTGCTTTACTGCTGCTGCTGCTGCTCACAAAACAGGACAGAGGTTGCCACAGCAACAGTGAAGTAAGGGATGGACGCATGGCTCCTATCGACAGATCTAAAATTGAACTTTCACCAAAATAGACTTCTTTCATGCTTGAGCTCTAGTGACGAGCAGCGAAGAGGTGTTGGTGGAACTTTTTTAAAAGACATCCTGCAGGCCTGTCTCACTTTGCTAAATTTAGTAGTGTAAGTCAAAATGAAAGAATGAGTAAAACACATTTTCTAATTTGAGATAAAGCCTTACTTGAGTTCATAGATCTCCTCAGAGAGGAGTTTCCCAATGCAAACAAAAAAAAAAAAAAAGATTCTGCAGCAGATTTGACAGAAGAACTTCAGCACTATTGTTGGTTTGAGTAGTTTGAACTTGAAGGTCAGCAGTGAAGAAACATCTGGTCATCTGAGCACAGAGCCTCTTTCTTTTCCTTCATAACTCGGGATAATGGGAGGAGTCCTCAACAGTATGTGTTTATCTCTGAAACAAAATTAATTTTCATGTAGACTGTATGACCTTTCCATGCGGAACCCGCCCTGTGTTCAGAAAAGCTCAAAAACAGACCCAAAGGCTTATGAGGTACAGCAAATACTCTGAAGACAAACCTACATGTTTTACATGTTATATAAAAAAACATTAATTTAAATAATACATATTAGATATACTGTACTTAATTGGGAATTGACAAATTACATGATTTTATATGTCACAATTATTTACAAGTTAAAAAATCTCAATTAACACTAAACAAATTCTGTACACAGATTTATTGTTAGTGTTACGGAATGTACACCCAGGACACAAAGAGGAATGGTTAACAGAGTTTATGTGACACCCATTTCAGAGGCCGCCAAAATCAGAATTTGAATGGACTGTGAATAAATCTGACTACGAACTTGAAGTGGGATGCCGCGCTGACTGTCATGTATGCGCATGAATCAGTCACATGCACAGTCTCACGCACAGAGAAATATTGTAAGTTACATTTTAACAAGCAGAATAATACAGCATCACGATAAACATTTTTAGCTATGTCTTTTAACTATTATAGTATTTTGAAAGACAAAAACATTAACTTTAACAATTGGCTTTTAAGTCAGCTTTACAACTTTACTTTGCGCAAGGCCCTGTGCGGTTGCACACTTGGCACAGCCCTTGCCCTTATACACACACATATACATATATACACTGCAAAAAAAAATTGGGGGAAATATTTTTAAAATGTATCATTACATATTGGCCCAATAAATGACTTCCAAATAATTATCCCCACGCAAAAATATGCATTGTACCCTATAATAGCTTAAAGTCTTTACTCAAAATTAAAATTGTATATTCACTGAACATATTTAATTGTGCTCAGTCAATCTATGAAGTGAACAATCCATGTTGGATGAACGAGTCCTAGTTCGAAAAACTGTATACGCATGCACAAAATGTGTGGAGATTTCAAATGCGGAGCAAGATTTGATAATGCATTTAGGTAAATAAAATCATGCAAATATTGCAATCAAACATTAAATTTGATTACAGCTTTTAATCAACAGACCTAATTAAAACATAACAGAGTCATGTATGTGTCTGTTTGTACGTTTAAATAACAGTTGAGAGGTTGGTGAGGGCAGCTGCTGCATGTCGGTGTATTGAAGTGTCTGCTAATTGTGGGGAATTAAAGGGGGGGATTAGTCCACCGCAGCTGCTTTATGATGAGGAACGTTGCAGGTGTGCTCAGATGATACTGGGCTCTGTATTCATTCTCCCACTCACACACACTCACTGTTTCCCACTGGTTCAGTCCACTAGGCTTGTCTGTCTTCAAGATGCTAGCGTGGCATACATCTGGAGAGTGCAAACTAATGAGGGCGATGACAGCTGGAGACGCTATGAGTATGACTAAGATACTGTGAGAACATGCACTGAGTAAGCGAATTGAAGTAAAGTTATAAATATATATAAAGTTATATATATATATCTCAAAACACAATGGTATTAGACCATTACTGTAACATGGTACCACTTTGAAAGAACAAAAAATAACTCTGACAACTGCAATTCCTAACCACATAATTGGTGAGAAAAGAACAAACTAATCTTGCTAAGAAATGGATGTCATTTGTTGTACAACAGCAACAAATCCGATGGACACATGATGCTAAAACTATGCGAGGACATCGTGAACACTGTAATAGAAAGGCTGCAATTAATTTAAGTAAAAGCTTTTATCAACAGATTAATCTTTCCTTCATCGCTGTTTTCATGTGCTGACACATGAATCGAAAGTTTTTATGAATTGCTACAATAAAAATAGAGTAGAGATCAATAAACAGAAGCCATTTGTTTGAATAACCGTCTAAATGGGCGTTTGATATTTCCCTTCATTTTGAGGCAATTTACCCATGATGCATGGCTACAGACACTAGGAACTAGCAATTTCCTCCTATTCAGAGATGTCCTACCCGATCAATTTGCTTCTGAGGGGAAATAGAGCAAAAGACAGCAGGGGGCTACACTATATTCTTGTTTGATACAAGCAATATTTTGACATGATACATTGTCATTAACGCAACTTCCATCCAGAATCCTGTAGCGTTTATATGATGTCTTGCCTGGAGCAAATTCTTAGGAAGATTTTCTAGGATCCGTGCCAGTCATCCAAATGTTCCTCTCTCTATATGGAAAGCTATTGAAAAAGATGATATATTTTTTCTCCCCAGGTTGCACGCTTTCCATCTATGGAAAAATCCAAAGTGTGCCATGGCACCTGACTAACGGAGAAAGACCTGAATATACTTTCTGGTATCTACACTGTTGTGGGCCAAATTCAGACTGGAATAACATTGGAACACAGATGTTTTCCATAGTGTTATGAGTCTATATAAGCAGTTCCTCCCATAAAAAAAATATTGATTTACACATTAAAATTATATAAAAACATATAAAATTGAAAAATGTATTCATTTAAAATTTTTCGTTTACAAAACGGAACCATATTTTATATATTATAGAGATTTCTTTAAACTTTAATTCAGCAAGGACGCATTAAATTTATCAAAGGTGACAGTAAAATACTTTTATAATATTACAAAGAATGTTTCAAATAAACGCTGTTCTTTTGAACTTTCTATTCATCAAAGAACCCTGAAAAAAAAACATTACATTAATTATATAGCATAATACGAATAATAAAAGAGTAAGAATATGAAATCATTTTTGAGCACCGAATCAGCATATTAGAATGATTTCTGAAGGAACAGGAGACACTGAAGACTGGATTACTTACCGCTGAATGTTCAGCTTTGTCATCACTGGAATAACTATTTAGATCTGATAATTAACACAATACTGAGGTTGCTTTCTCCAGTGCTGTGGGATTCACTCTATCATTACACTCTTCTCGTCTCTGATGACATCCGCAGCACAGACTCAGGCTCCGTCAGAGTGCAAATCTCTTCCCAGAGGGCAATTACAACAGTACAGCCAGATGCTGAAGTGCCTGAGGTTTACTTCTAACTTATTAGAAGCAAAATGTTACTGAATGGCAAGAGGAGGGCAGAGGGGTGATGGGGGATGTGGGCAACTTTTCCAATCAAACCCTGCTGAAAACATCTGACTGGCTTATGCTGGTTTGCAGGCCCGGTTCCAGAATCAAATCACTGAGGGTGCTTCTGAAATTACTGAGGGTGCTCAAGTAAAGTGCAGGCTAAGCAACGGCTCCACCTTAGCAGTGAACAGTGAGAAATTTATGATTATTTTTTTACAAGTCATAACCAATAATTGGAATTTCAAAAATAGCTTGCTACAAATGTTTGTTTATAGTGTTATATAATAACACATCTGCCTTTACATTGCTTTAATGCGTTATTTAATGCGTTTTTTTTTTTTTTTTTAGGTCATTACATTGTTTGGAGCATAAAAAAACAAATTCAATTTTTTTTTTTTAAATCCTATGTTATATGCTATATCCTCTGCTCTGTTTTTAACTGTTTTCTCTTTTTGTTTTAAATGTTAAAGTAGTTATATTTATTTTCGTTTCTTTAATAAGTTAATTTAGAAAAAATATTTGAAACATTCTTTGTGATGACCAAGCGGCCAGTGGCTGACAGTGAGTTAACCACATGTTTGATTAATTTAGCGTCTCAAATCAATACTTGACTTCTCTTGTCTATAATAGAATCCATATATATAAAACACTTCAAACATCACAATGTTAGTTTAAACGTTTACTATCAGCACCGAAGTAAAAAGGTATTTTTGACAAGCTGAGGCAGGCAGCTGCTGCTCAAAATGCCGCTCGCAAATGAAATGGGCTATACAATCTAAACTAATAAACAAAAAAAACAAGCAAGTTGTCTCACCTTACACCTCTCTGCAAAACAAATATCAATCTTCAATTCCCGCGCTATATGCAAATTTAAGTTCACGTCAACGAAAGCAACAGATATGAGCTGCATTTTATCATCAGCTAATTTCAAGATCAAAGACCGCAATAGGAGAAAGAGCTACCTAAGCATGGTAAGATCATTTAGCCTCATTAGTTTTAATGGAGATTATTGTTTTTGAGCACCTGAGACAGTTTGCATGTTGGCTTGCTTTTGATATATGGCTACTCATTTGAGGCGATGCGTGTTGCAGTAGCGCCGTAATATCTGACTACAACATGTCATATATAGCCTATAACACACTCTCACACGTTTATTTTTTAACAATTTGCCTGGAGTATAGTTTCCATATGTGGTTTAAACAACAATATGCACTTTTCTGAATTTTTACTGAAATGCGTCCCAGACCACCATGCGTCCCAGAGTGATTGAATTTAAATCTCGAAAGAATGTCGAAGTGCATTTACACCTGGTCTTTTCATTGGATGTGATCAGAGAAAACGCATGAAGTGAGCAGCTGTAAAAAGGCTGTAACTCTTCCAGCTGTGCTGAAGGAAAGCTCACTTCAACTGCTGCTGGCAGGGACTCTAAACACAGTGCGATTATTTAAAATATCTCTTTATCGTTATAGTTATTGTCTTTGGTGTGAATGGGCCTTTACACAGCAAAAGGCATCCTAGTATAGGTGATAACAATCTTACACAGACCACAACTGCAGCCGTTTCACAAGACTGCACCCACTATTATTGACAATGAATTGTGACCTACAGGAGCAGGTCAGCAATGCTTTGTTTTCAGCAGGGACCTGCAATACTTGCCCTCAGTTGATGTAGTAATTCACTAGTTGTTTTAGGTGATGTAAAGGCTCAACAGAAGCAGCTCACACTATAAATAAATCTAAACAAACCATTTGACCTTTTGCATGTGGCGCAGGTGAATGTCAAAAAGAGATTAAGCCGGGAATAAGGTGCTGTGGTAATGAAGTCTGCATTGTGGACAACAACATTAATTAGAATCAGGTACTACACAGTAAAAAATTATATAGATAAAAAAATGACTAATCATTAGGAGAACACAGTAATATGGCACTATTTGGATGTCTAGAATATGTTCTTATACAGCTAACCTTTACTTTGTTGTTGTTGTTGTGGCAGTAGTACATTACAATTCGGTTGACTGCAAGAACCTGTCCTTGTTTGGAGTACACCACTAAATCAAACACTAAGAGCATGTAGACATGATATGTGGCAACCAACTCTGTCCTTCTCTGCTTTGTAAACATTCTTCATCAAATCTATCAGCCATTGTGGTAGCAGGAGTGATCAGCCATCAGTAAATAAACCACCAAAGCGGCCATATCATCTCATGATCTGTGCACAGCACAAGGTATCAAGGGAATGTTGACTGGAGTATCTGTGCCCTGAAATCTATACTGTTGAATGAGGTTGTAGTTCAGGCATGTCGTATGTGTTGTTGCAATTTCAGTGACACAATAGCTCTGCTTCAGTCCTAGCGGGTTGCTTACCTAGACTGCATTAGGAGGAAGCAAAGTCAAAATATAGCTAAATTCAACAGCTGCATCATATACGTATGCTTTTAAGCAATCACAGAATGCATTACAGTAATGCTGCCTTCTAGTGCACCTGGGAAACTTGTACCATCGAGTTTATACTTACATACTTATGCTGCGTTCCAGGCAGGTTTTTGAGCCCGTAAGTTACGACTTCAAACCACGACTTACGACTTTGTAGCGTTCCAGGCAAAGTCACGCCAAACTGCTTGAGCGCAAGGAATTGTGGTGCTAGATGTAAACAAAACATGGCGAGCCGTACGGTGCTTATGCTCATTTACCATCATTTCTATCGCCAAAAGTGCTTACTCATTGCTTACTTGAAGGAAACGGAGGAGAAAAAACGACGCATTAGGCAAGAGAAGCTGTTATACCTTTTATTATATCAATATACATTGTTTCAGACACATAACATTGTAATACATAATCGTGTGTGTATTATTTATCATTATTATATTATTATTAATTTGATTCCAACGTTATATTGTCCTAAAGTCTATTTCTCACCGTGTACGACTTCCAAAAACACAGCATCCATGGGGGCTGCCATTGTTGCTTCGCGGGCTCTGTGACGTCAGAACTCGTAACTGGGAGTACATCGATCTAGTACGAGTTCACGGGTGGGAAGTCACGGGTTTGACTGCTGTTCCAGTCCACTTTCACGGGTAGAAGGTTGGAAAAACACGAGTTACGGGTTGCCTGGAACGCGGCATTAGTCCCGTAATCACGTGTGTGACAGGCTTTTAGTGCTCGCGCTCAGCACATGTTAAAACGAATGAAACTTTTAACCAGCAAGGCTTTAAAACGCATGCAAATAATGAACTTCCGTGATTGTGAATAACTATAGTGTTCCGTGAGTATAATTCTCTGACACCAGCATTGCAAGCATGGCTAAACACCCCCTAACTTTAGTGCATAGTGATTGGATATTTGCTCATATCAGCACGTAGACTCACAGGCACACTCAAACAGAGCCGAAATAAACGGAAAAAGAAATAAAAAATAATTAATTAAACGCAAAACCGAAAAAAAAGGCAATTCACAAGCGCGTATTGAACCGTGGATGCCGTACCGAATGGTTCAATATTATATTGAGAATTGTGGCATCCCTGATATATACACTCACCTACAGAATTATTATGAACACCTGTTCAATTTCTCATTATTGCAATTATCTAATCAACCAATCACATGGCAGTTGCTTCAATGCATTTAGGGGTGTGGTCCTGGGCCGGGTTTCCCAATAACGATGTATCTTAGCTCTAAAGAGCGCGTTCTACGAGCGAAGTTACGATCACTCGCAGCAATTCCACGTGCGTGTCCCAAAAATGTACTTAACATGAACGCGCGAGAACGCTAAGTGCTACTTAAGAGTCGCTGTCCATTTGCGAAGTACTGAAATATAACCTTATATGGAATCGTTTCCGCATGCTGGCCAACCAAGAAATGTCCAATACATGGCTGGTTTTCGTGCACGTCAGCAAGTCATTGACAGATTCTTTTGAGTTTATCTCTATTTTTCCCAGTCTTTGAAGTATATTTACTACATGACTTATTTTATTCTTTTTTTTTCTTTTTGCTGTCATTTAATTCAGATGTGTATTTATATATTTTTTGTTTGTTACCTGCCCTCATAAAAAAAGTGTACAATAAAGTACAATCAAAACCTTATTACAATAGTATTATCACAATGCACAATGCAGTTAAAGGTGAAAGTTAAAGATAAAGTTAAAGGTGTAATCTGCCGGTTGTCCTGTAGGTGACCTCATAACTCTGCCTTCTTACGATACACTTAGAGCTTTACGATTACTCCAGAGCACTCGTAGATCTACGATCATTTTCAAGTGCTACTTAAGTTACGATGCTTTTGGGAAACAGACCTTAATATTAAGATCACTCGTACGATCGTTTTTACGATCAACTTAGGCTTACGATGCTTTTGGGAAACGCAGCCCTGGTCAAGACAATCTCCTGAACTCCAAACTGAATGTCAGAATGGGAAAGAAAGGTGATTTAAGCAATTTTGAGCGTGGCATGGTTGTTGGTGCCAGACGGGCCGGACTGAGTATTTCACAATCTGCTCAGTTACTGGGATTTTCACGCACAACCATTTCTAGGGTTTACAAAGAATGGTGTGAAAAGGGAAAAACATCCAGTATGCGGCAGTCCTGTGGGCGAAAATGCCTTGTTGATGCTAGAGGTCAGAGGAGAATGGGCCGACTGATTCAAGCTGATAGAAGAGCAACTTTGACTGAAATAACCACTCGTTACACCCGAGGTATGCAGCAAAGCATTTGTGAAGCCACAACACGCACAACCTTGAGGCGGATGGGCTACAACAGCAGAAGACCCCACCGGATACCACTCATCTCCACTACAAATAGGAAAAAGAGGCTACAATTTGCACAAGCTCACCAAAATTGGACAGTTGAAGACTGGAAAAATGTTGCCTGGTCTGATGAGTCTCGATTTCTGTTGAGACATTCAGATGGTAGAGTCAGAATTTGGCGTAAACAGAATGAGAACATAGATCCATCATGCCTTGTTACCACTGTGCAGGCTGGTGGTGGTGGTGTAATGGTGTGGGGGATGTTTTCTAGGCACACTTTAGGCCCCTTAGTGCCAATTGGGCATTGTTTAAATGCCACAGCCTACCTGAGCATTGTTTCTGACCATGTTCATCCCTTTATGACCACCATGTACCCATTCTCTGATGGCTACTTCCAGCAGCATAATGCACCATGTCACAAAGCTCGAATCATTTCAAATTGGTTTCTTGAAGATGACAATGAGTTCACTGTACTAAAATGGCCCCCAGTCACCAGATCTCAGCCCAATAGAGCATCTTTGGGATGTGGTGGAACGGGAGCTTCGTGCCCTGGATGTGCATCCCACAAATCTCAATCAACTGCAAGATGCTATCCTATCAATATGGGCCAACATTTCTAAAGAATGCTTTCAGCACCTTGTTGAATCAATGCCACGTAGAATTAAGGCAGTTCTGAAGGCGAAAGGGGGTCAAACACAGTATTAGTATGGTGTTCCTAATAATTATTTAGGTGAGTGTATATATACATTGAGGAAAATAAGTATTTGAACACCCTGCTATTTTGCAAGTTATCCCACTTAGAAATCATGGAGGGGTCTGAAATTGTCATCGTAGGTGCATGTCCACTGTGAGAGACATAATCTAAAAAAAAAATCCAGAAATCACAATGTATGATTTGTTAACTATTTATTTGTATGATACAGCTGCAAATAAGTATTTTAACACCTGAGAAAATCAATGTTAATATTTGGTACAGTAGCCTTTGTTTGCAATTACAAAGGTCACACGTTTCCTGTAGTTTCACCAGGTTTGCACACACTGCAGGAGGGATTTTGGCCCACTCCTCCACACAGATCTTCTCTAGATCAGTCAGGTTTCTGGCCTGTCGCTAAAAAACATGGAGTTTGAGCTCCCTCCAAAGATTCTCTATTGGGTTTAGGTCTGGAGACTGGCTAGGCCACACAAGAACCATGATATGCTTCTTATAGAGCCACTCCTTGGTTATCCTGGCTGTGTGCTTCGGGTCATTGTCATGTTGGAAGACCCAGCCTCGACCCATCTTCAATGCTCTAACTGAGGGAAGGAGGTTGTTCCCCAAAATCTCGCAATACATGGCCCCGGTCATCCTCTCCTTAATACAGTGCAGTCGCCCTGTCCCATGTGCAGAAAAACACCCCCAAAGCATGATGCTACCACCCCCATGCTTCACAGTAGGGATGGTGTTCTTGGGATGGTACTCATCATTCTTCTTCCTCCAAACACGTTTAGTGGAATTATGACCAAAAAGTTATATTTTGGTCTCATCCGACCACATGACTTTCTCCCAAGACTCCTCTGGATCATCCAAATGGTCATTGGCAAACTTAAGACGGGCCTTGACATGTGCTGGTTTAAGCAGGGGAACCTTCCATGCCATGCATGATTTCAAACCATTCTTAGTGTATTACCAACAGTAACCTTGGAAATGGTGGTCCCAGCTCTTTTCAGGTCATTGACCAGCTCCTCCCGTGTAGTTCTGGGCTGATTTCTCACCTTTCTTAGGATCATTGAGACCCCATGAGGTGAGATCTTGCATGGAGCCCCAGTCCGAGGGAGATTGACAGTCATGTTTAGCTTCTTCCATTTTCTAATGATTGCTCCAACAGTGGACCTTTTTTCACCAAGCTGCTTGGCAATTTCCCCGTAGCCCTTTCCAGCCTTGTGGAGGTGTACAATTTTGTCTTTGAAGATTTTGTCTTTGGACAGCTCTTTGGTCTTGGCCATGTTAATAGTTGGATTCTTATTGATTGTATGGGGTGGACAGGTGTCTTTATGCAGCTAACGACCTCAAACAGGTGCATCTAATTTAGGATAATAAATGGAGTGGAGGTGGACATTTTAAAGGCAGACTAACAGGTCTTTGAGGGTCAGAATTCTAGCTGATAGACAGGTGTTCAAATACTTATTTGCAGCTGTATCATACAAATAAATAGTTAAAAAATCATATATTGTGATTTCTGGATTTTTTTTTTAGATTATGTCTCTCACAGTGGACATGCACCTACGATGGCAATTTCAGACCCCTCCATGATTTCTAAGTGGGAGAACTTGCAAAATAGCAGGGTGTTCAAATACTTATTTTTCTCACTGTTTATACATATATATATATATATATATATATTTATATATATATATTTATATATATAATATATATATATATATATATATTTAGAGCTAGAGCATCAAGTTAGCTTAGCATCGCAACAGCACGCACAAAAACCTACTGGAATCAGTTAGCTTACCCGAAAATGAAAAATCCTGATATGCCATGGGTCTAGTTCTTGAGTGCACAGGAGCTACTTTCTCATCACTCAAACCTTCTATAATTTGATGTTTGACAACTTAAATCCCGTTTTAATTGAAAAATGATATTGGTCAACTGGGATCAGCCAGCCTTATGTAACTCATGAGCTCATGGATGACAAGTCAATGTCATAGACACTAAAACAAGACTGGTTTGCTTCAGAGCTTAAAAACCATTTGGAGATATTATGAAGGAAATGGATATTATGTGGCTTTACCCAGGAGTTGTTAGTGTTGACCTTGAAGGATCTTCCCACAAACCCAAACTGTGCAGTGACCGCAGGCTAAGAGAAACACTGTCTTATTTGCAGGGCCATTTGTTTTCCACAACTCAGCTACTCTCCCAAAACCCATGCTGCCTTATTAAGATGATCTCTATATCTCCATTCCACTGTGTTTCTCTCACTAATGGTTTCAAATGTCACTGACATGTCATGATGACCTTTTATTTTTCCTTTATGAACGCCAACCAAGAAAAACTAGTATAATGTAACAGTTATGAAACAGCTTGGCTTCAAGATATATTTTTGACTTAGTTCAGACACATTTAGCGAACACCTCCATATATGATGGTATGTAAGTTTATACTGACCGATCTGATCTCTTCAGAAACCCTGATCAGTTCACTGGTGAGCTGCCCACACACAGCAAAAACATCCCACAAGAGGTCAACATTACAGCATTTACTTACTCATACCAGCCTTAGAGTGCAAAACATCTTGAACTATGGAAAACAAAACATTTCACCAGTTTATAATGTTTATAAAGAGATTGTACTTTTCTCAAGTCATGAGTTTGGACAGTTAGCTTATTATTAAAGCAATAGTTCACTCAAAAATGAAAATTCCAGTATCACTTACTCGCCAACTCACTCAAAAATGTACACTTACCTAAAGGATTATTAGGAACACCATACTAATACTGTGTTTGACCCCCTTTTGCCTTCAGAACTGCCTTAATTCTACATGGCTTTGATTCAACAAGGTGCTGAAAGCATTCTTTAGAAATGTTGGCCCATATTGATAGGATAGCATCTTGCAGTTGATGGAGATTTGTGGGATGCACATCCAGGGCACGAAGCTCCTGTTCCACCACATCCCAAAGATGCTCTATTGGGTTGAGATCTGGTGACTGTGGGGGCCATTTTAGTACAGTGAACTCATCGTCATGTTCAAGAAACCAATTTGAAATGATTCGAGCTTTGAGACATGGTGCATTATCCTGCTGGAAGTAGCCATCAGAGGATGGGTACATGGTGGTCATAAAGGGATGGACATGGTCAGAAACAATGCTCAGTTAGGCCGTGGCATTTAAACGATGCCCAATTGGCACTAAGGGGCCTAAAGTGTGCCAAGAAAACATCCCCCACACCATTACACCACCACCACCAGCCTGCACAGTGGTAACAAGGCATGATGGATCCATGATCTCATTCTGTTTACGCCAAATTCTGACTCTACCATCTGAATGTCTCAACAGAAATCGAGACTCATCAGACCAGGCAACATTTTTCCAGTCTTCAACTGTCCAATTTTGGTGAGCTCGTGCACATTGTAGGCTCTTTTTCCTATTTGTAGTGGAGATGAGTGGTACCCGGTGGGGTCTTCTGCTGTTGTAGCCCATCCGCCTCAAGGTTGTGCGTTTTGTGGCTTCACAAATGCTTTGCTGCATACCTCGGTTGTAACGAGTGGTTATTTCAGTCAAAGTTCCTCTTCTATCAGCTTGAATCAGTCGGCCCATTCTCCTCTGACCTCTAGCATCAACAAGGCATTTTCACCCACAGGACTGCCGCATACTGGATGTTTTTCCCTTTTCACACCATTCTTTGTAAACCCTAGAAATGGTTGTGCGTAAAAATCCCAGTAACTGAGCAGATTGTGAAATACTCAGACCGGCCCGTCTGTGTGTGTGTGTGTGTGTGTGTGTGTGTGTGTGTGTGTGTGTGTGTGTGTGTGTGTGTGTGTGTGTGTGTGTGTGTGTGTGTGTGTGTTCTTGTATGGTTTATGAGGACACAAATTACATGGGTATTACAATGTAAACATAGTTACTTCCTGTCCTCATAAACCAATGGCTCTTGAGATAAGGGACAAAACATGTTTTAAAATGTTAAAAAATAAACACTAATACTACTTTATACAAATTTGGTATTTTTGTAGACAAAGGTGTCAGATAATGAACCATGTAAGGGAACAGGTTTTTTTTCTAAATATTTTTTCAAAATAATTATATTTATTCAGTCCATAACTTAATTTGCGTCAACTCCGTCAGACACACTAAAAAGCATGCTAATTTAATTTAATCTATCCAAAAACAATGTAAAATATTCAGTTATATAATACTGGTGTTCAGTAAAGTATCTAAAACATAAAATACATTCTCAGTTTCAAAATTCCTTAATTTTCCTCCCTGTTTTTAATATTAGAACATATATCACCAATGTTCTTAGGTAATTAAGACATATCATCATTTAGTTCCAATGATATTTTAACATTTTTACACAATAAACTGAAAAAAGAATAAGACATTTCAAATAAGAATTTTTTTTGCTCAGTTGTAGCTGCCTTTATAAGCATATAAAAATGGCAAGATTTATCCCACAACTATTTACAGAAACTATTACACTGCAATGACGGAGTTTACATGTTAAAGGGGTGGTAAAGCACACTCTTTCGAAGGCTTGATTCATGCTTCGTTTTTAAAAAAATGCAGTTAGGGTTAGGGTTAGGGTTAGGTACTGCTCTGTCCCTCCTTGTAAAAACGGTCTGATGGTTTCCGGATTCTGTGAAGCCAGTCCCTCAAAAATACACAATGGGCTCTGATTGGTTAGCTGGCCCAGTGTGTTGTGATTCACTAACCGCCTAGTGAACATTTCTCGAAAGCGTCACGCCCCTTACCTCTACAGGTAGCCTCAGGCTACTAGCCTGAGCTTTGTGTACAATAGCGTCAATGAAACCATACCAAGAGCCCGAATCAGACCCAGACAATTTTAGTGAAGATGATCGAGCAGAACCTGTTCAGTCCTCAAGAGTAAAGACTGCGGATCTATAGTGATCGCTACTAAATGGCACTGTTACTTTTGTATTTTTAGAACGATTTGCCAAATATCTGTCGCAAGAACGGACACTAAACATTGCTAGTAGCCAAATCAAACACAGAACCATGTTTAGCATGCCTGTAGATAAACAATACATAAAAGCTCTAATCAAAGAATAATTTACACTAATGCCAAGTTCGCTGTTGAGATTTTAAACAGTTTGTAACGTTAGGTGTTTGTCGGATAACGTTAAGTATGAATGAGCATTTAACAAACTGGTTTGCAGAGCCAAAAAGCGCTGTCATGTTTACTTCCTTGCTACAACGTAGGCTACAATTAACAACACAAACTATTACAGGAAAACACATCGACGAAAAATAAATCACACTTACAGGTTGTAGCCCGTACTCGCGAAGATTGTGGAAGCTTTCCTCCGCGAGATGTGCCGCGGTAGCCGCGCGTGCCCGCCTGTCTCGTGCAGCTGAAGGCTCATGTATTGCAAATACAGATGAATATACGCCATTATGTCACATTTTCCGATCTTCTCCTCCGACCCCTGTCTGTCTCGTGCTTTGATTTATGATGGGCAGCATATATCCGATGCAAATGCGATCGTGTTCCCCTCATGTCTCTTACACACATGAATATGACGTTGTATGTTAAACGCACTGCAACGCTGCCCCGTCCCTAGGAAGGCTGAAGAAAGTGGACCTGCAATCCGGATGAAAATAACAGCGTTTCGTCGGCATTGTCAACAGCACTCCAGCCTACTAACTATACCACAACAACTCTTCCCCGCTGCGATACAAAATGGCCCCCCCTTATTTCATATTCTCTGAGGAGGGGTTTATGTAAATATTGGGACTGGTGATGTCAGCACACCCTGGAGGAATGTGTAGTAGTCCCTACCGGCCGTTTGCTGTAGTCCTTAGAAATCGATTTCTTTAAAAGCAAATATCTCCCTTTGCTTTAAACTTTGAACGTTGTAACTTTGAAGATGTTGTTTATGCTCAAACAGCAACATTACACACTAGCTAAAGTTAGAAAAGTGAAATCGTCGTTTACCACCCCTTTAAGGCTATGATCATAGAAACTTCAATATTGTTTGTTTAAAATATTATATATATATATATATATATATATATATATAAAATCTATAACGTCCAGGACTATATGTCCTACTGTGAGATCCACAATGAGCAGGCAAATAGCAAAAAAAAAAAAATAGCAAATGCTCCTAAAGAGTTAAAGCTGCCCATGACACTGATGATTTATTCAGAATTATAAAAAATCCTGACGGAGTTGACGCAAAGTGAGGACACAACTTTTATAGCTATTTTTTAAAGGAAAATATAAATCAATATTTACTTGTTGTATTGTTTGATATCTTTAAGATTTCTGCCTTTTAATGTAACTGTGTATTTTTTAATTTGTTGCATTTTTAAACACTTTGTTTGGCAGTTGTACATTGTGACCTCATGCTGAGGACAAGTTAAATTACATGTGTCTCCAAGAATAGAGTGTGTTTTTAAAATAATACTAAAGAAATTATTTAAAAGAATAAGCAAAACATGTCCTGAGTATAAAAATTTCCCTTAGATGTAACTTTTTAAGTATTTTTATTGTGTTGACATTCTTACTTTTTAACATAAATAGGGCTTTTGTGTGTGGGACATGTTTTGTCCCTTATCTCAAGAATCAGTAATGTATGTTAAAGCTAAAATCAATCTTTTTTTTATGTTAAATCAATTGTGTGATGCTTCATTTTTAGCAGGCATCACAATAGTATAATGTACAGTATGAAATATGGATAAGTATACATTATGAGATTAGTTGTTGAGGAAGCTGGATAGTTGAGATGAGAAGTCCCTATAATAGAACCTCTATAAGTACACTTAAATCTTTGCCATATTCTAACACTAAACCTTAAAGTTAGTGCTAGATGACATTCAATGTAATCTAAAATCGGACACAAAAATAGTGTCCACAGTTAAAATCACTAATATTGGCCGATATGGATCCTAATATATTGTGTATCCCTACAAAGTATAATAAAACTCCATATACATTATTGACTGCAAATCTTATCTTAATATATGGATTGAGTGAAATTAGGATGTGCAGATCTTGACAGAGTTTTTTTTATTTGTATTAAACTATTTCTCCTATTGCCCGTTTATGTAAAGAGACAGTTGAGGAGGTGTTATTTTACAACTGGAAGGGCAAACTAGATACACAGGACTTCACCTGACAGTCTGTTAGGCTCAACATGCATGACCACCACACAAGTAGTGCATGAACACGCATCTTTCCTCTGACGCCAGTAGTGAAGAGAGAGATAGAGAGTGTGTCAAGAATAAAACCTTGACAGCTTTGTGCTCTGCGTATGAGACGGACGGCTACAGTGACATTCACAGCAAGTAAAGACGATTTGCCCCTAAATCAGCCGTTACAGTTCTGTTGTGATCCTGCAGCCCTGGCACTTATTCGATTGTAGGGTGGGACTGTTACGGGCACGAGTGAAAAACCGTGATTCCGTGCCTGTCAAAACGGCCGATGAGAGTAATGAATGCTTGTCTGCGGCAGCACAGCTGTGCGATTAATAACTATTGATGTGACGCCGCTAAATGCATCTAAAGACCCTGATGGAAATGGAATGATACCCAGAGTGATGCCAAGATTACATTTCTAACTGACATCTTTTAAACAGAGTTGAATGAAAGTTTAAACATGACTCTTTTTGGGATGAGAAGTTACAGAGTTTAACGTCACTATGGCATTGAAGTTGAAAGATCGTTTTGTGTCTTGTGTCTAGACTTTCGAAACGGTGTGTATTTTAATGTATTGCTTGTACTAGTTTTACTATAATATTAGTGTCTTCTGATGATGGTAAAGTGCTTTAAATGGTACAATATATCAGTCTTAGTTTATTTAGCAAGTTTAAAATGCGCAAGTGTGGCCAATTTTGCAGGCATGATAGATCTGAATGTCGAGTCTACTGCCAGCATCACTCCTGTCAGTTAGTGCCATAAGGACACACACAAATTTCCTTCCAGCACATCCCATGGTGCAAAGTGCCCCCACAACTCATGAGTCACCTGTGACAGATGTAATTCTGGCTATGCACAAACACACCAATCCTCATGGCACAATCCCCCGTGAACAGGGATTCTGACTGCAACAGATGGGAAGATATCAAACCATGCAAGCGTGTTTCTACATTCTAGACTTGCAATTAATCTTAAAGTTTATAAATCTCCCTACTTCATGTTTGCTGAGAAAATACATTATTTAAAGATAGTGTATTATTGCTCTTCTTCAATGTCACATGGTCCTTCAGAAATCATTCTAATATGCTGATTTTCTGCTCAAGATCCTTTCTTCACAGCATCAGTTGTGCTGCTTAATATTTCTGTGGAAATCTTTTCAGGATTCTTTGATGAATAGAAAGTTCAAAACATTATTTTGTAACATTATAAATGTCTTTGCTGTCACTTTCAATTTAGTCCAAAAGTAATGCTTTCTTTAAAAAGAAAAAAAAATTCCGAAAAAAGAGCACTTGCTCTTAGGAAATATTGTGAGATTGTAACAAATTCACAAGTAGAAAATAGAAAAGCATGCATGAAATTGATGGCCTGAGGTTCTGGAAAATGATGTACTGCTGTTGAGGAATGTAGATTTGATAACAGCTATCCCGTCATGATTCCGACAACCAGGTGTAACAAAAACAAACACTGTGGTTGGAAGAGTGGGAGGAGTGCTAATGACTCACGGCTTTGATGGGTAGCAGAGGTGGTATTCTTCACCAGCTTTCAATATTTGTGTGCTTCTTTAGATGGTATAAAACCTACTGTTGTTGTTGGCAAGAGCAGCTATGCTTTTGATGCAGGTAAAATAGATGACAAGCTACCATCAAATCCTCAGCAGTTACTTTTACATGCCTTCTGAACAACATGCAAAAGTGTTCTATGCTCAAATTTCAATGCATCCTCAATGAATGCGAGGCATATACTGAAAAACAACCCTACAGGGAATTCATATAGCCTAGCATGCATATTAGAGCCAATATTTAAAACATTCACCAAACAGTTGCACCTCTTTTGTGAGTTGTATTTCAGCATAGAAACCCACAACCCAACCATACATGTAAAATGCTTTAATAGAAGAGGAAGTAGGTTAGTAGTTTAAAGTTTAGTTTGAAACCTCCCCAAAATAATTTGCAAGCATATATAATGCATCTGCAGGAATACTAATGTGTCAACCATTTTAAAGATATTTTAAAATATGTATGACCTTATTTATTAGATTACGAAATATCTGATATTCAGATTTGTGTTTTATATAGGCCTATATGTTCACGTTTTATGACATCTTAATAATGACTACTGTCTCTTAGTAAGTGATTATGTGCACAAGCATGTTTGTTTACATTGAAATGCAGTGTGGGAGTCAAAGCTGTCAGAGCAAGGATATTTATAACTAACTAGACCATCCACTTATCCCGGAAGGGATGGAAATGAGTGACTGGTGAACTGGGAAAGAGCTTGAGTGGAATATCTAGTTACCCAATACAATCTTTATTTGATGTGCTATTATATCAGTGTGTAAATAGGAACAATAAACTTTCATCACAGTACTTCTAAAACTTGAGACTGTCAATATTTTACACACAGTTATTAAACAGTTTAGTTTGAATGTGCAGGGGTATTTTTTTGCCTCTGTATCTTGAATTTGGGCTGCATTTTTGTTCATTTAGGTGGAATTTTTGCCCCAAGACCTATTTCTGATCTCATACAGTAGCCTAGATGTAATAAAATTGACAGAAATTTGTCAACGGAGAACTGCAAGCAGGGATAAAATAAACCAGACACAGTGGGTAATATAATTTTATACTACAGGGCTGCTAAATACATTTTATTCTGGTTGACGAAAATTCTAAGGTGTGCAGTTATTTTCAAGTAAATGCACAGCTAAAGTAGTTCCAGGCAGGTCTTGACCGCATTACAGTTCAATATCACTTTGGCCAATTATTCCAGTTGTTTCAAAGGTCCTTACAGCCTACAACAACTAATGAAACAAAACCTACAAAGGCACTGACCAAGTAAATAAATATACCAAACAACAGGATTAAAATAATTTATTATATTGCTGTTCTTGAAACAAAATTATATTTTTACTATTGAGAGACGTACAGACTCAGGTAATTCACATATGCTTAATCAATCTAATCAATAAATCTCTCTCTCTCTCGCTCTCTCTCTCTCTCTAATTACAGCATTAGTCTGCATATCAATGACTGAACCCTCCATCACTAGTTTTATAATGACATTTTGGAATCAGCAACAGAGGCTTGGAACAAGATGCATAAGAAATGAGTCATTCACAGAAGTTTTAAAGACAAAAACCTGACAAATGTATTGAAATAAAACATCTCAACAATGTGGTAGATGTGGCAACCCAAGTGTAAGCACTGTAATTGACTCCAGGCTGTTGAATTATTAATAAGAAAATAATGCACACCCACTGTGCGTCATGGCCCTATTACCACCTCGGGTGTGCAAGCATTCCTTACATATACTATATTGAATATAGTATTTATGTATTAATATACACAATTCAACATTTCAGTAAATTCACCCTCTGAGTTCCCTTGTGAAACACTGATAGATTTATTCAAGTTTAAATGAATGCAAATTCTATGCACTTATAATATAAAAATAAATAAATCCACACAGTGGGTTATATACTATAAAACACTGATATAATAAAAGTCATATTTTATATAGATAATATGAATTACACAAATCAGTCTCTTAGTTCAATTGCAATACATTGAAGGACTTATGAAGTACACTCACCTAAAGGATTATTAGGAACATCTGTTCAATTTCTCATTAATGCAATTATCTAATTTACCAATCACATGGCAGTTGCTTCAATGCATTTAGGGGTGGGTCCTGGTCAAGACAATCTCTTGAACTCCAAACTGAATGTCAGAATGGGAAAGAAAGGTGATTTAAGCAATTTTGAGCGTGGCATGGTATTGGTGCCAGATGGGCTGGTCTGAGTATTTCACAATCTGCTCAGTTACTGGGATTTTCATGCACAACCATTTCTAGGGTTTACAAAGAATGGTGTGAAAAGGGAAAAACATCCAGTATGCGGCAGTCCTGTGGGCGAAAATGCCTTGTTGATGCTAGAGGTCAGAGGAGAATGGGCCGACTGATTCAAGCAGATAGAAGAGCAACTTTGACTGAAATAACCACTCGTTACAACCGAGGTATTCAGCAAAGCATTTGTGAAGCCACAACAGCTACAACCTTGAGGCGGATGGGCTACAACAGCAGAAGACCCCACGGGTACTACTCATCTCCACTACAAATAGGAAAAAGAGGCTACAATTTGCACAAGCTCACCAAAATTGGACAGTTGAAGACTGGAAAAATGTTGCCTGGTCTGATGAGTTTCGATTTCTGTTGAGATATTCAGATGGTAGAGTCAGAATTTGGCGTAAACAGAATGAGAACATGGATCCATCATGCCTTGTTACCACTGTGCAGGCTGCTGGTGGTGGTGTAATGGTGTGGGGGATGTTTTCTTGGCACACTTTAGGCCCCTTAGTGCCAATTGGGCATTGTTTAAATGTCTTCCTTTAATGCCATCCCTTTATGACCACCATGTACCCATCCTCTGATGGCTACTTCCAGAAGGATAATGCACCATATCACAAAACTCGAATCATTTCAAATTGGTTTCTTGAACATGACAATGAGTTCACTGTACTAAAATGGCCCCCACAGTCACCAGATCTCAACCCAATAGAGCATCTTTTGGATGTGGTGGAATGGGAGCTTCGTGCCCTGGATGTGCATCCCACAAATCTCCATCAACTGCAATCAATCCTATCAATATGGGCCAACATTTCTAAAGAATGCTTTCAGCACCTTGTTGAATCAATGCCACATAGAATTAAGGCAGTTCTGAAGGCGAAAGGGGGTCAAACACAGTATTAGTATGGTGTTCATAATAATCCTTTAGGTGAGTGTATATATGAATGCAAATTCCATGTACTTGATGTTCATAACTAAATGAAAAATCATCAACCAAGAGGGTATTGAGGTCTGAAATCAAACCGACCACCTCTTGAGCACTCAACACCAGCATAATTGCTCTAATAAAGTGGCATACAGTGAGTCGCAGTGTTCAGAGTTTAACTCATTGTACAGGTCACTGAACCTTGAATTTTCTTATTAGGTGGGAAAAGAAATATGACAAGATTTGTTGAATTAGTCCCTGACTTATGATTACCGCTATACTGTCAGCTCTGATATCTGATAGGGCATCCTAAAACTAGATTTAGAGCCGTGTGCTTTCAGGCACTTTGTTTACCGTGAGAGGGTGCATGTCTGAACCCCGAAAATGATTACCATTTATATTGGTTGCAATATTAGATACAAATTGTTCTCTTTTTTTATTCCTCGGCCCACAATGAAACTCACTTACACTTTTGCCTCACTAGTCAAATAATGGGATTCTATTTCAATGACACATTTTGCCGACTTAGGTTGCGGTTTTCCTTTTTTGACATGCCTATACTTTGGGAAATCAGCATGTTAGCGTCGATACAGCTTGAGAAAGGCTGCTATGAAAGTTTATGGTAGACATACGTTATACTTTCCATACAGCTCTGGCGATCCATTTGAATTCCCAATCCCACAGTAAGCACATATGCTTCCCTGTGATTTAAGACCAGCCTCTAACAGCCACAGCATTGCTGCTGTATCTCAGCATAGGCACAATCAATGAGGGATATTCGAACTGGAGGAGAAAACAATCTCATCTCCTCACCACAGTGCAACCAATAACCAAAGAGAATGGCATCATGGGTAAAGCAGGAAGGACAAGGATTCCTGGAGCTTTAGGGAAGCTATTTGAATTATTTGGTTAGATATGGCATTGGGGGATGTATTCCATAAGATAAAGCTCCCTGGGAGGAAAAACCACTGACATCTGAAACTCAATGAGCCATTCATGCAGAATTTCAATCTAGTGTTTCAATATGGTGTTATAATTTGCTTTGTGTCAAAGCAAACAAGAGTAGGTTCATGTCAGGACATTTCTTGGGTCTGGATTCATGCTTAGGAAATAAATTAAAGGGGTGATGAATTGAGAAATCAACTTTCCTTTGAGCCTTTGGTATATAAAAGTTCAACGTGATATATGAATATCCTGTAAGTTTCAGAGCTGAAAACGTCCTTGTTAGTCAAAGAAAAGCTTTTATAGACACCAGGCCCAGAAAACAAGAGCTTTCAGAATATGTCGACCACTAGGACGCAGAAGCACCGCCTCAAGCCCGCCCACCGACTCGTGAAGCTAAACGGGTCGAGCAATAAACATGATGGTTCCAGCTCACGTGCTTAAGACATTGCGTTTGTACGCTTCATTTCACCGCAGAATCGATTGTAAACAAGATAGAAGTTGTGACTGGATTTGCAGACATATTGAGATTAAAACACAATGTTGTGCCTTCTATATTGGATGCGACAGGAACAGAGCAACACACTTATGTGAGTAAAACATGTGTTTTATATGTGTTAGTACTGCATTGTTATAGACCGTTTGATATCTATTGATTACATACCTTAGCACGCGGTCACAGGCTGGAGAAGGTGTTATTGGTTCATTCGTGATCAGACTCGGACTTGTAACGCCGGCTCGCAAAGCCCAAAGTCCCAGGGGTGTGTGTCAGACGAGCTATCACCTTTCTTGCACATGCGTGTGTGTGTGTGTGTGCGGTTCGTGGTTATATTCACTGATGATCGGGCGAAATGATAAAGAAATAACATCCTAAAAAAATCGCAGGTGGATGAGACATGAGAGCCCTGTGAGCGTTTCTCCAGACTAGGGCTGCAACGACGCGTCGACGTCGTCGATGACGTCGACTACGAAAATACGTCGACGTGCGTGAAATGCGTCGACGCGTCGGAGGCACATTATTTAGGTTCTAGAATGGAACAGAAGATCTAGAATAATGGCAGCTTCTGCTCCCGGGCATAGTGAAAATGATCATTTATCATATAAAGCCAGACCGCGACATTCAAAAGTGTGGGAGTACTTTAAACAGAAGCCGAATAAAACTGTGCTTTGTTCGCTCTGTAACGCCGGTTTCACACTGCACGCGGTGGCAGAGCAGGAGCTGTGCGCGTGGAGAGCGGGAGCTTTCAGTCAGTGTTGCCAAGTCCGCTTTTTTCCGCGGAATTGGGCTACTACTACACTGTTGCCGCGGGCTGTGTCTCATGTCCGCGGGTTGAATTAAAAAAACACACATATTTAACGCGATGTTTACCAGACAACCTCCCCGAAACGCGATTTGGCTTGTTTTGGGCTATTTTGAGTAACGAATGGGTTGGGTTTTGTTGTGTAAACCTGGCAACCCTGCTGCCAGTGTTCTCTCGCGCAGCTGAACGCGCCACGCGTGTAATGCAACAGACGGTCACATTTTCCTGGGTTCTTCTCCGACCCCAGTACGTCTCGTGCTTTTATTTATTATGGGCTGCATATATCTCCTGTATATGCGACCTGGTTCCGCTCTGTCCCAAACACGTATGCATAATAACTTGCTGTATATAGGTAGTTTACATGATTAACGTAACATTACAGTTAAGATATGCCTCTAGTTTTAATCATTTAAATGTGTCTTTGAAGTTTGGGCAAAAACTTCTGGCAGCTTTAGTCGTTGTTTATGCACATGTATCTTCAAAATAGACGACTAGTTATACATTAACACTATGCTGAAAGCTGTATGTGAACCTTTTGCAGATAAATACAAGTGCATTTTCGTTTACTACTGACACAAATCAATAAGTAAATCATACTCAACTATTATAGTAAACAACTTTTCCTAATTAGGCCTACTCTGTATACATTTTATGATGAATAGTATCATTATATATTATGTTTAAAAAGCTTCTTGTGTTCATATATTTCATTATAAAATGGCATACTATGTACACTACCCTTCCTGAAATACAATTAATATTGTCATCATTCATTGATTTCATGTTAAAATAATATACAAATTCACTATCCTCTTTGAAATACAATAATCAGTAAAAAAGAATAATAAGATTAAGTTGGAAAAATAATCGTTAGATTAGTCGACTAATCGAAAAAATAATCGTTAGATTAGTCGACAGAAAAAATAATCGTTAGTTGCAGCTCTACTCCAGACGCTTTCAAAAAAATCCCCACATGTACTGAGGGGAGCTGAAGCTCATTAAATATGCAAATCTTATCCAATCATAGCCGTGAGCGTTTACTTCCAAGTCTTCAGTGCGGCACGCCCATCAAAACCGATTGTTTTTCAGAGAGCCTCAAAACCAGTGCAGAAAACAGCCTATTACTTATTCTGAATGTAAAAACCACGCAAACGTCATAAGTTGACCTCAGACAACAGTATACATTTTTTTTAAAAAGCCAGTTCCATGACACCTTTTAAAAAATAAAAAAAGATTCTAAACTTTTACATTTTATGAATTAGGCACTATAATGCTAGGGTGTTGTGGGTGGTTGCTAAGTGGGACCCAAGTCAAAAGAGCCCACCCCAAAATCTTTATGATAATCGTCTCGGTTACGTATGGTAACCCTCGTTCCCTGAAGGAGGGAACGGAGACGTACGTCGGTAATAACCGACGAATTGGGATCACTTCAGAGAGCCCCTATCAGCTTCGAGAACTTAAGAACAGGCCAATGAACAATTGGCGTGCGAGATTTGCATCTCGCGCTCCGCCCCGCGCCGCGGGTATAAACAGGAAGCGAGAGCATCGCACTGACGTTTTTCACTGAGGAGCCTAACCAGAGACCGGCCAGGCAGTGATGGAAGGAACTGTGGCGACGGGACGTACGTCTCCGTTCCCTCCTTCAGGGAACGAGGGTTACCATACGTAACCGAGACGTTCCCTTTCAGTCGGTCACTACGACGTACGTCGGTAATAACCGACGAATTGGGATCCCTATGGAAAACGCCACAGTTACTACCACTTCCAGCGCCCAGCGAGAGCCCCTCGGACCCCGTTCTGAAGCGGGCGGGAAGATTCACGCCAGAAGAGTCATACTGCTGTTCCGCAAGACCCATTCAGCAGACTTGATTGGATAACGCTGGGAAAGCGTGCCCGAAGGACGCTGCGGGAGCCACATCATGCCCGGAGGGAGTTACCATGTGGAAAGAATACGTATGGGCTGGCCGTGGGCAGCACAACATACGGAAGTCCCAGGGGAGGCCCCGGCCTAATGCAGGCGGGGGACGACACCGTACTGAGACGGCAGAGACTCTGCCAAGGGAAAGACACGAGCTCGCCGTAGGGAGCTGAACCGTGGAGATACACGTATGGGACCGCCGTAGGGGTCACGACATACGGAACCCAGCCTGACACAAGTTCCACCAATGCATACGAGTGCCAGACCTGGCGTCGGACGCTCCGCAACATCCGACTGCCGAGGGGTGCGGAGGACTCAACAGGGTTCGCCAAACCTGGGGAACTCGACTGGAGAAATAAGCGCACGTATCCGTTCCGGGGGAAGGGAATGGCGCAGCAAGCCGACACTAGAACGGGCACTTCAGTGAAGCTGACTATGGGAAGCGAGCACACGAGAAGCCACCGGCTCTACACGCAGGCTATAAAACCTAGCGAACGTGTTAGGTGTCGCCCAGCCCGCAGCTCTACAAATGTCTGTCAGCGAGGCGCCACGAGCCAGCGCCCAGGAAGAGGCTACACCCCTGGTGGAGTGAGCTCTAACCCCGAGCGGGCAGGGCACGTCTTGGGATTCATACGCCAAGACGATGGCATCCACTATCCAGTGGGCCATCCTCTGCTTGGAGACAGCCTTTCCCCTCTGCTGTCCTCCATAACAGACGAAGAGCTGCTCTGAGGTCCTGAAGCTTTGCGTTCTGTCCACGTAAGTCCGGAGAGCACGGACGGGACAGAGCAAAGCTAGGGCTGGGTCTGCCTCCTCCGAAGGCAGCGCTTGCAGGCTCACCACTTGGTCCCGGAAGGGAGTAGTGGGAACCTTGGGCACATATCCAGGCCGGGGTCTCAGGGTTACCTGAGAATCACCCGGCCCGAATTCCAGGCACGATTCGTCGACCGAAAATGCCTGCAGGTCCCCTACCCTCTTAACTGAGGCCAATGCAATCAGGAGTACTGTCTTTAGAGACAAGATCTTAAGCTCTACTGACTGTAAAGGCTCGAAGGGCGCCCTCTGAAGTGCGGTCAGCACCAGAGTCAAGTCCCAAGAGGGTATAGAAGAAGGGCGAGGAGGATTTAGTCTCCTCGCTCCCCTTAGGAACCTGACGATCAGATCATGCTTGCCTAAGGACTCACCATTAACGAGGTCATGGCTTGCGGCGATGGCGGCAACATATACCTTGAGGGTGGAGGGAGACAGCCTTCTCTCCAACCCGTCTTGAAGAAAAGATAGCACAGATCCGATCGAACATTTCCGGGGGTCTTCTCGGCGAGAAGAGCACCAGTCGACGAACAGGTTCCACTTCAACGCATAAAGCCGTCTCGTAGAGGGGGCTCTGGCGGAAGCGATGGTGTCGACTACCGCTTGCGGTAGGTCACCTAGAACCTCCGCGTCCCGTCCAGGGACCAGACATGGAGTTTCCAGAGGTCTGGACGCGGGTGCCATAGGGTGCCCCGTCTCTGAGACAGAAGGTCCTGCCTCAGAGGAATGGGCCAAGGAGGTGCTGTCGCGAGGAGCACTAGTTCCGGGAACCACGTCCTGTTGGGCCAGTACGGAGCTACCAAGAGGAGTTGCTCCTCGTCCTCCCTGACCTTGCACAGTGTCTGTGCAAGAAGGCTCACTGGGGGAAACGCATATTTGCGCAGAGCCCGGGGCCAGCTGTGTGCCAGTGCATCCGTGCCGAGGGTCCCCTCGGACAGGGAATAGAACAACTGGCAGTGGGTCGTGTCGTGGGCGGCAAACAGATCGATCTGTGCGGCCCCAAAGCGACTCCATATCAGCTGGACCGCCTGGGGGTGGAGTCGCCACTCTCCGGGAAGCACTGGCAACCGTGACAGCTCGTCGGCCGCACGGTTGAGCAGGCCCGGAATGTGGATAGCACGAAGGGACCTCAGATGCTTCTGACTCCACAGGAGGAGATGGCGGGCGAGTTGGGACAAACGGCGGGAGCGTAGACCACCTTGTTTGTTGATGTACGCAACGGCCGTCGTGCTGTCCGTCCGGACCAGAACGTGCTTGTCTTTGAGCGACCCTTTGAGGCGGCTGAGAGCAAGACGAACTGCCAGCAACTCTAGGCAATTGATATGCCATTGCAGTTGGGGCCCCGTCCACAGACCCGATACTGCAAGCCCGTTGTACGTGGCACCCCACCCCGTGGGTGAGGCATCCGTGGAGACAACATGATGCCTGGACACTTGTTCTAGAGGCACTCCTGCCCGTAGAAACGAAGGGTCCGACCACGGGGTGAGGGTTTGGCGGCATCTCGGCGTCACTTGGACACGGAGGGACCCGCTGTGCCACGCCCATCTCGGGACTCGGTCGTGTAGCCAGTGCTGAAGCGGTCTCATATGGAGCAGCCCTAGCGGCGTTACTGCGGCTGCTGCTGCCATATGCCCCAGGAGCCTCTGAAAATGTTTCAGTGGAACCGCTGTACTGCGTTTGAGCGTACTCAAGCAGCTCAGCACCGACTGGACGCGCTCCTCTGTGAGGCGCGCAGTCATGGCGACCGAGTCGATCTCCATCCCGAGAAAAGAGATCCTCTGTACGGGACAGAGTTTGCTCTTCTCCCAGTTGACCCGAAGACCCAACTGGCTGAGGTGCCGGAGCACCATGTCCCTGTGTTCGCACAACTGCTCCCGCGACTGGGCAAGAATCAGCCAGTCGTCGAGATAGTTGAGGATGCGAACACCACGCTCTCTCATGGGAGCAATGGCCGCCTCCGCGACTTTCGTGAAGACACGGGGCGACAGGGACAACCCGAAGGGTAGGACTTTGTACTGGTATGCCCGTCCGTCGAAAGCAAAGCGTAGAAACGGTCTGTGTCGAGGGAGAATCGAGACATGAAAGTACGCGTCCTTCAGGTCGATCGCTGCAAACCAATCCTGGGGACGGATGCATCTGAAGATGCGTTTCTGGGTTAACATTCGGAACGGCATCCTGTGGAGGGAGCGGTTCAGGTAACGCAGGTCCAGGATCGGTCGTAACCCGCCACCTTTCTTGGGTACAATGAAGTACGGGCTGTAGAACCCGGACTTCATATCGGCTGGAGGGACCGGCTCTATCGCGTCCTTCGCCAATAGGACAGCGATCTCCGCCTGAAGCACGGGGGCGCCCTCCTTCGGTATAGAAGTGAAGTGGACACCCCTGAACTTCGGGGGACGCCGGGCGAACTGAATCGCATAGCCGAGTCTGATGGTGCGGATGATCCAGCGAGACGGGTCGGGGAGCGCTAGCCAGGCCCCCAGAGACCGAGCAAGCGGGACCATCGGCACCACGGACGTACCCGGAGCGGGGCAGCGCAGCGGAACGCAGGGGCCCCAGGACGACATGAGAGTGGTCCGTGCAGGGGTCTGGGTCTGACACACGACCTGCATCCGCTGAGGGGACGGGCGAGCGTGGGGAGGCACTTTGTGTGCGTCCGCACAACCGACGCCCCCTGTTGGCGAGGAGAGAGGTGTCTGAGGGGTACGAGGCATGGTAGCGTCGCATACCGTCAGACGCGCTCTCTTGGCACCCAGAGATGTTAGAAACTGCTCTTTTATTGAAAATTTGGGTGCCACTGGCACTGGGGCCAGTGGCGGAACAGAAAATAAAATGGGGTTCCCCCGGCCCTCCACCGGGGGAAGGAGTGGTGCTGCAGCCATCTCCCGAAGAGCAGTTTCCTCCATCTCTGGGCGGCCCGTCTCAGGGTCTCTTCCGACGGCGCTTGCCACCTGGCTTGGCAGCGGCCTGAGCGGGCTGGACGTTCTTCCCGCGACCGGCTCCACGCCCACGACCGGTGGAAGGCTGCTGCTGGGCTGGGGCGGGAGCGGGGGCGGCCGCAGGAGGACGTCCTCGGCGACGGGCAGGCGGAGGCGCTGCAGCCGGCGGCTGGGTGGAGGCAGCAGCGGGCCGCCGGTGCAGGATATGCTTGATGGCCTCCGTCTGCTTCTGGGCGGCCGAGAATTGCTGGGCGAAATTCTCGACCGCGTCGCCGAACAACCCGGCCGACGATATGGGGGAGTCCAGGAACCGGTTCTTGTCAGTCTCCCTCATGTCGGCCAGGTTGAGCCAGAGATGCCGTTCCTGGACCACTAAGGTGGACATCGCCTGACCCACGGAACGGGCGGTAACTTTCGTCGCCCGGAGGGCGAGGTCCGTCGCCGCCCGGAGCTCCCGGAGGAGCTCTGGGTCAGACCTACCCTCGTGCATGTCCATGAGTGCTTGGGCTTGGTGCACCTGAAGCAACGCCATGGCATGCAAGGCAGACGCGGCCTGTCCGCAGGACCTGTAGGCCTTCGCAGTTAGACTGGACGAAAACCTACAGGCTTTGGACGGGAGACGAGGATCACCACGCCACTCGGAGGCGGTCGCCGGACGCAGCTGCATCGCGACGGCGCGTTCGACTGGCGGGATCCTCTCGTAACCCTTGGCCTGTCCACCGTCAAGGGTAGTGAGGAGGGAGGAGCCTCCAGGTCTGTTTCTGGCACTGAAGGGTGTCGTCCACGACCTGGAAAGCTCCTCATGCACCTCCGGGAAGAATGGCACTGGGGCGGGACGCTGAGAACCAGCGCGACCCCCCCCCAGGAACCAATCATCCAACCTAGAAGGTTCGGGACGTGGTGGAGGGTTCCACACAAGCCCGACCTTTTCGGCGGCCCGGGAAAGCATAGCCGTCAACTCAGGGTCCGACTCAGCCGTTGCCACTCTCCCAGAGGGAGGCAGTACAGCTGAATCCTCATCCTCTGAGGACTGGAACTCCCCCTCCGATGCTGCGATCGACATCTGCTCGTCCGCGGGCGCTCCGAAAGAGATGACTGGGCGCCCGTGGGCGGGACCAGCGATCTCTTCCGGTGGCGCCACCGGCAGCGGTGCTTGAGAGGGTTCAGGGACCTGCGTAGCTTGGACACTAGGCGGGTTTGGCCTGAACGTAATCCTCAGATCACCCCGGCCATCCGTCGAAGTAGGTCTATCCTGGTTAGGGATAGCTCTAGATCGAGGTATGGGGAGGGGGACTCCGCCTTCCCGGAGGTAGGTGAGTCTCGACCTAAGCACCGCAATAGTCATGTTCCCGCAGTGAGAACACGAGCTATTCACAAACGCTGCCTCAGCGTGCTGTAAGCCCAGGCACGTGATGCAGTGAGTGTGGCCGTCAGCGGGCGAGAGGGAACGACCGCATCCAGAAACGCACGGGTGGAATGACATCTTGAAAAAGACGCAGTGTCACACCCGTGTTGCTCTTTTTGTGAGGAAATCGCTCTTTTAAGAGAGTGCTGAAGCACCCAGGGAAACCGCGGCAACACACAGGAGATAGTGCAGCCTGTGTTTGCACTCAAAAGGAACGCCCACCGATACCAACAAGCTGTTTTTGCTGTGATAACAGCAGTTGTTCCTCGCAGCTTTGAGTTCGCGGTCCCGCTGGAAAGCGCCGTCACACCAACACACACGATCCTCTTCTCTGTTCTTTGTAGTAATCTTCGCTGAAATAGTCAGGAAGCAGTCTGCAAACTTCAAACGCCGGTTAGGCTCCGAAGTGAATGACGTCAGTGCGATGCTCTCGCTTCCTGTTTATACCCGCGGCGCGGGGCGGAGCGCGAGATGCAAATCTCGCACGCCAATTGTTCATTGGCCTGTTCTTAAGTTCTCGAAGCTGATAGGGGCTCTCTGAAGTGATCCCAATTCGTCGGTTATTACCGACGTACGTCGTAGTGACCGACTGAAAGGGAACTAACGTTTAGAAATGTCCAGTCTGATTGCTTTGTAACAGCTACTCCTGTTTAGCGATGCACAATATATAGCGATAAATGTTATCAAAGAACAAAACAGGCCAATACATTTCAGATGATAAATTATAGCCAAATGATCATGGGACCCCAAATTATTGTCATGTCTGGTCTACATATTGTTATTACAATATTGTTGCATCCCTACTGTCAGGGATATTTAGTCATGTTTGCTCTTAGTTTCACTTTCATGGACTTTTAGCTTGTATTCAGTAGTTCCTGTGTTCCTTTGTTCCATTTTCCCACTCCTTGTTTGTTGTCAAGGACACTAATATGATTTGTCATTTTTTTCAGCTGTGTTCACCCCATTACCTTCAGTATATATATATATCACTCTGTTTCAGTTCTTAGTTGTCCGGTCTACATTACATTAGCACTTGTGTCTATTCATTTACCTATCGTTGGATGGCCGATTTGAAGCTTATTAAAGCATATTGAACCTCTTCATCTTCTTTGAGTTCTTGTCCCCAGTCATTGCTGACATGTACTTCTATAAAGTAAATAAATTTAAGCTGATAAATTAGAGCTAAATAATAAAGGGATGCCACATTATTTCTAGGAGGTCTTACTATTGTTAAACATGATTAAAAATGTAGTATGAAGATATAAATTGTCCCACTTTAATACTTTAAAATAATAACTTAAGACAAACAACAAATGGATGTCCTAAACGGATGTGCTAAAAAGAAACAGACACTTTATTTCTTCTCAACACTTAAACAACTGCCAAGAACATGTGAAGGAGAGATAGACAGACAGAGAGTGAGACAGAGTGACAAATGTTGACAATAGCAAACTGACGTGTGTATGCAACAGTAACGTTTCTTTTGAAAGTCAACACGGAGTGACAGATTTACTTTCTTGTTGAAAAATGGCCAATGTTTTCTTTCTCCACTCAAATTTTCACAGTTTCCTGTAAGCTGCGGGTTACAATTAAAAAAACACACATATTTAACGCGATGTTTACCAGACAACCTCCCCGAAACGCGATTGGGCTTGTTTTGGGCTATTTTGAGTAACGAATGGGTTGGGTTTTGTTGTGTAAACCTGGCAACCCTGCTGCCAGTGTTCTCTCGCGCAGCTGAACGCGCCACGCGTGTAATGCAACAGACGGTCACATTTTCCTGGGTTCTTCTCCGACCCCAGTACGTCTCGTGCTTTTATTTATTATGGGCTGCATATATCTCCTGTATATGCGACCTGGTTCCGCTCTGTCCCAAACACGTATGCATAATAACTTGCTGTATATAGGTAGTTTACATGATTAACGTAACATTACAGTTAAGATATGCCTCTAGTTTTAATCATTTAAATGTGTCTTTGAAGTTTGGGCAAAAACTTCTGGCAGCTTTAGTCGTTGTTTATGCACATGTATCTTCAAAATAGACGACTAGTTATACATTAACACTATGCTGAAAGCTGTATGTGAACCTTTTGCAGATAAATACAAGTGCATTTTCGTTTACTACTGACACAAATCAATAAGTAAATCATACTCAACTATTATAGTAAACAACTTTTCCTAATTAGGCCTACTCTGTATACATTTTATGATGAATAGTATCATTATATATTATGTTTAAAAAGCTTCTTGTGTTCATATATTTCATTATAAAATGGCATACTATGTACACTACCCTTCCTGAAATACAATTAATATTGTCATCATTCATTGATTTCATGTTAAAATAATAAACAAATTCACTATCCTCTTTGAAATACAATAATCAGTAAAAAAGAATAATAAGATTAAGTTGGAAAAATAATCGTTAGATTAGTCGACTAATCGAAAAAATAATCGTTAGATTAGTCGACAGAAAAAATAATCGTTAGTTGCAGCTCTACTCCAGACGCTTTCAAAAAAATCCCCACATGTACTGAGGGGAGCTGAAGCTCATTAAATATGCAAATCTTATCCAATCATAGCCGTGAGCGTTTACTTCCAAGTCTTCAGTGCGGCACGCCCATCAAAACCGATTGTTTTTCAGAGAGCCTCAAAACCAGTGCAGAAAACAGCCTATTACTTATTCTGAATGTAAAAACCACGCAAACGTCATAAGTTGACCTCAGACAACAGTATACATTTTTTTTAAAAAGCCAGTTCCATGACACCTTTTAAAAAATAAAAAAAGATTCTAAACTTTTACATTTTATGAATTAGGCACTATAATGCTAGGGTGTTGTGGGTGGTTGCTAAGTGGGACCCAAGTCAAAAGAGCCCACCCCAAAATCTTTATGATAATCTAACGTTTAGAAATGTCCAGTCTGATTGCTTTGTAACAGCTACTCCTGTTTAGCGATGCACAATATATAGCGATAAATGTTATCAAAGAACAAAACAGGCCAATACATTTCAGATGATAAATTATAGCCAAATGATCATGGGACCCCAAATTATTGTCATGTCTGGTCTACATATTGTTATTACAATATTGTTGCATCCCTACTGTCAGGGATATTTAGTCATGTTTGCTCTTAGTTTCACTTTCATGGACTTTTAGCTTGTATTCAGTAGTTCCTGTGTTCCTTTGTTCCATTTTCCCACTCCTTGTTTGTTGTCAAGGACACTAATATGATTTGTCATTTTTTTCAGCTGTGTTCACCCCATTACCTTCAGTATATATATATATCACTCTGTTTCAGTTCTTAGTTGTCCGGTCTACATTACATTAGCACTTGTGTCTATTCATTTACCTATCGTTGGATGGCCGATTTGAAGCTTATTAAAGCATATTGAACCTCTTCATCTTCTTTGAGTTCTTGTCCCCAGTCATTGCTGACATGTACTTCTATAAAGTAAATAAATTTAAGCTGATAAATTAGAGCTAAATAATAAAGGGATGCCACATTATTTCTAGGAGGTCTTACTATTGTTAAACATGATTAAAAATGTAGTATGAAGATATAAATTGTCCCACTTTAATACTTTAAAATAATAACTTAAGACAAACAACAAATGGATGTCCTAAACGGATGTGCTAAAAAGAAACAGACACTTTATTTCTTCTCAACACTTAAACAACTGCCAAGAACATGTGAAGGAGAGATAGACAGACAGAGAGTGAGACAGAGTGACAAATGTTGACAATAGCAAACTGACGTGTGTATGCAACAGTAACGTTTCTTTTGAAAGTCAACACGGAGTGACAGATTTACTTTCTTGTTGAAAAATGGCCAATGTTTTCTTTCTCCACTCAAATTTTCACAGTTTCCTGTAAGCTGCGGGTTACATTTTTATGGTGAATCAGACAAATTGTGACACCCAGACAGTCAGACTCTTCGGCATGGTGCCAATGGCACTTGTGTGTCCAGCTAATCCCCCAGCCGCTCAGACCCAGACCAACAACAGACTTGCATCACAGAGGGGGGTAGGGCAAAAGGGGCATCTTTTGAATTAGCATGCTAGCACCACTTGCCAGCAGCAGTTGCCCAAGGTCAAGTGGGTTCAGTGCTTCTACGCCGCCCTTTAGACCGTGTGCCAGCTCACGATAAGAAGATTAGAGACCCAAACCGCATCACACACCTGCCTCCGACTGCAGGTCCTTCACGTTACACAGCGCCAAATCACTATTCAACCCAAGATAAAAAACGTTTGTCATGCAGTGAAGCAGGAATAAAATGAACGAAAAGGGAAGATTCAGAGTTACATGCTAACCTTTAAAGAAAAAAACAGGCTTGTTAAAAAGAGTAGAAGCAAATTAAAAGTGACAAGCTGTGTAATAGGGCTGGTGAAATAGTTTTTAGAGTTGTTACAAAGGAAAGCAATATCCCGTTTCAAGAGTGGTTACAGCAATGTTACGAGAAGCACTGTATTTTTATGACTGTGAAACACTAAAACTAGATTCTTCAATTATTCATTCACCATGTACTAAAGACCCAGTTTATAAATGCTAAGAGCATACATTTGCCAACAACGAGGGTGCAGCAGAAGCATCACAGCAATGGTCTCAAAGACACTGGTTATACTGACTTCCTGTGACAAAACCTCAGCAGTGATTGGATGTCACTTAGTGGTCATCTAAAATGGAATGCTAGCATACTGCTTACTGCAGTGCACACTACATGGTATATGCTGCCTACAATTAAATAAGTATAATTTGAAAGAATAGAGGTTATGTGTGTGACATCACTGTCGGCCAGAGTTGCTGCAGTTACACCCACTGAATGACAAAAAGGCTGAGTGGCAGCACTGGTTTTCAGCGTGAATGCTGCAAAAAACAATCAAAACACATCTAAAACAGGAAAGAGCTTTGAGATTGACTACAAACAGATTTGACAAGAAAACTGACGTATATTTTTACAGACTACCGAAAAGAGAAGCAAATGGGTCGTGGATTTGAAGCTATTTGAAGAATCAGAGATAAGAATAATTGCTAAAGACTTAAATATTATATTTGAGTGATTGTTAGATGATGGCACAGGTTAGCCTGGTTGCCAGCCGAACTTAGCCCCACCCACAACATTTGAGGTCGGGAAGTTCGGTCTGGACTTGATCTGTTGTGGAGCAACTATGCCCGAACCAAAGCTGTTCAGACCAATCAAATTGTCAGGGCGGGCTTTATCCGAAGATGGACAGATGATCAACAGTAACACATAATCATCCACGTCTCCAAAGACCGCTTGGGTTGAATTTGTTCTAATCCTAAACGGAGAACTTGTTCATATATGCATTCACCTTTACTATTTCTCTCAAAAATGATGATCATGTTGGTTAGTACTCTGTGTATCCTTAAATCATTTTTACAACACCGGCAAAGATCCTTTACACTAACGTGCAGTTGAGTTCTGTTTACAACTATGCGTTTCTCAACGTACATGCTCTGATTGGTTGTAGGTCTATCCAATTGAGTGCAGAGGCATTTTCTTTCCTGTTTCTGTTGAAACACGCCTCATAATCACAGTCCAATGGAGCAGTATCAGACTCATATTCTGACTAGAATCTGAGTATGATGTCGTCAGGCTAGGCACAGGTAATCTAAGTGTAAAAATAGGGGAAATGATAATGAACAATTAAATACCAAATATTGGCTGAAACCATTAAGGTACTAATATATCATTAATCCTTAGTAGACTTTTAGTAGACTTTTTAAAGAGCCAGTGGTATACAGTTATCATCAATATTTTACATTTTATATCCAATTTTGAGTTTAAAAAAAAGTGTGGTTGGTAGAGCAATAAATAACGAGTCAAGAAAAAGACAGCAGTCGAAATTGCTTTGACTTCATATATCGTACTGAAAAAGGAAGGTCATGACAAGCATATTGCATCATCGGAAACACTATTCCTTGCTGTCTGCTCTGGTGAATCATGCACATTTTGGCAAATATACCAGGCATAGAAAAAATATGCATACATACTGCAAAAACTGCATGACCAGTATGGTAGCATGCTCTTCTGAGCACAGTCAATGACAGTGGTAGGTAAAAGTGGCGCACAGCAGGCATTTGTCAGACAAGTGTCAGCAAATCCACAGTTCCTTCTGATTGGCCGCAGAGCTCAGGGAGGCCTTGATAATTGCGTGCAACTCCCTGCCAAGTTGAACTAATAGAGAGCAGGTGTGAGCGGAGACAGAATGTGGACCACTGCCTCTAAACTCCAATAAGCAGAAATATCCACCTATCAGATCCTCCCAGCATGCACAGGAATGGGCAGCTGGAAGGTGGGCTATGCTAGAGAATCTACCTTTCTCCAGACAAGATAAATGGAAGCAATTAACCATATCATATACTCACACTCCCTCAGACTCTATACATAATGTAATATAAATCGCTCATTGTAGTCGGCCCGTCCCAAAAGGGGCCACAAGAATTAGAGCTCCGAAAGGGCTGATAAGAGTAAAGTGGGAGGCATACGGTTTTAATAATGGGAGCAGGAGACACAATAACCTCTGTAAGATGCTGTGTTTAAGTGATTGTGCATTTATCTAGCCATTTATTATAAAGCTTGCCGCATTCTGTACAGTTGGGCACTCTGCTGGGAACACAGCCCTGCAGAGCTGCCAAACGCAGCAGTTTCCTCCATTCAGCCCGGCTGTATTGCTGGAGGTTGCTGTAAGCAGAAGGAAAATTAGAAACTTGGTTTCCCTTCGGTCCAATTCAAAAGGGGAATATGCATCTGGTCAAATGTGGCTATTGTGCTGCACAAGAACAGATTGTGCAGATATGCAAAGCAATGGGGTGTTTTAGTTAATTAATGCATGGGCGCATTTAGAATCAGTCATGACATTGTATTGTTCAAAATGGTGCAAGCCCTAAAACGAAAGCAGATCAAACTTAGCAATATAACTTAAAAACATCTTTAAATATGCATTTTATTTCTTTAAAAATCATTGCTTTAAACCATGGTTTCTTTTAATATAGCCATATAGTTTATTTAATATAATCACCCAGATGTAACTGATATACATCACCCAGTTTTCAGTACATTCCTCATGCACAATGACAAGTTGGAAGATTATGAAGACCAGTAATGATGACACAGTCAGAAGCAGATATCTCAGCTCACTGGAGATGGTTTCTCGTGTAAAAATGTAAGGGAAGCCAGTGAGAACGATCTCTTTGATGCTGACATGAGCGTTAAAATGTGCCGCCTAAATTATTCATGAGCGTATGTCATGCATTAGTATAGCTGCACATGCTTTCTCCACTGATACTAGAGATAACTTACTGGGTCAATTCACTTGTGCTTCTATAATGAAAATATTTTGCACTTGCAGAGCAAATGAGGAACCTGCAAGTCTTGTACTTTCCACAAACGCAAGTTCTGTCATGCTTTAATTATTTCTTTCCACAGAATATAAAAGTAGATGTTCTCTCTCAATGTTCACATTCATTGTATTCAAAATATCTCCTCTTGTATTCAATGAAAGAAAATGAAAGTCATATGGGTTTGGAACAACATGAGGCTAAATTGTAGTACTGACATCCACTAAACAACAGCACAGATTTTGTACCTGAAGTAACTAAAATCTGAGCATTTGACCAGATAATCTGAGGAGAAATCAACTGAAAATAACTGTGTGTAGCCCAAAGTACTTACAAATCCATATCAATCCAATGATAAAACAATATTCTCATGTACCTAAGTACTGTCATCTGACCGCAGTCATGTCTGGATGAGAAACCACCTACATCAGAGCCGTCCATCTCAATACTGCTTCAAAAACTCAAGCTTCTGAAATCAAACACCTCTGGTATGACCTTGTAAAACTGAATGCCTGTATTCTCCTATTTTCTCCTCATGGACATCTCTTGAAATGTTTGATAAACCTCTTGCATCGCACTTGACGAATATGAATATTCAACAGCACTTCCTGTCCATTAGCATGCAGTGTTTCCCCATTTTGAGAGCAAACACCTCTGGCCCATCTAAATCTCAAATTCAGATGAACAGTCGAAAGCTGTGGAGGACACTTCTTCATCAATACTTCACCTATCTAATTCAAGAAAGCGCTCAATGTTTACTTTGTATTTTTACCGGCTTCACTCCATTAGCGTAAGAGTGTATGACTACGATGAATGAGGAGGACACTGGGTACTCCGCAACTGATGATCAAAGCCGTCTGTCCGCACAAAGCTTTTATTGACTACAATGAGAAAATGGAAGGAAAAAAGCAACTTCTTCAGTAGCTTCTGTTCTTCCACTTACGTCAGTGTTTTGTGAGAGCCAGAAGGTCTCTGGGCCTAAATCACTACTAAAGCAAATGTAGAAGGAACAGTCACTATGTCGACATATTGTTGTGCGATAATTGTCACAGTGGTACCTCATTGTCAAAGATTTCCATTGTGTTGTCATGAAAAGTTAGTTGAATTCAGGGTGATTGGGACACTTTTTGCCATTGAGATGACTTGTGTCTAGTGACTAGTGTCCCAATCACCCTGTATTCACCCCTATATTAATTCTTGCAAAATTCTTTGTCATAAAACCTAAATTTATCTAGCCTGACAAGCCAGATCCACATCAAGATGTTGGGTCTGGAAACTCACCATTGACAGGGCTCAATCCGAGGGGCAGGATAAACTGTTGTCTTTCAAATTCCCTCTGCACACAATTGGATAGCGCCATGAGTGCCACAACCAACCAGAGAAAAGAAGAAGGTGAAGCCGAGCTAACCTTAGTTGATAGACTTTCACCGCATCCTGTAGGCAAAACTTTGAACATATCTTCTTTTCTTAAGAATGACTTCAGTGCCATTCGTTGTTCTTTTCTCAAAGAAAAGCTCAACTCCAAGTCTTCCAGAGTCGCGGCCAAAGCCGATTCAAAAGACAGCTGTTCGTCAGCTTCTTTGTTTACGAGTAGCACATAAAACCTCCGCAACCTCCGTGACGTGCCGTCATTATGTTAAGCCCACCCACCGACTCTACACACGCTGTGATTGGCCTGACCAGAGTTTGGTTTTTCCAGCTCTTTTAGGTCTACCGAGAGTTGCTAGACTACGCTCGTGGCAAAATAAAAATGCTAATTTCTAACATGCAAGTTTCTGCCTTATTTTGCCACATTTTTTGTATATTTACATGTCTGTTCAGATTGGATGTGACCAGTTTCTAGTTAATATTGTAAGGGCTCAACAATAAGGACTGCCCGATTACCTAGGGCCAGTGTGAACGACACTCAGGACCATTGACTGAACTGTCACTTGCCCATTTTGGCCAGCACTGTCTGCAACATGAGGGGGCCTGGCCAACTCGGTCACTGTAAGCCCATACTTACCTCTGCTCCATTATTATCCTTAGTATTGAGCCCTGATTCTAGCAATTTGTCTGTCCACACTGAATGTGAAACTGTGACAGCCAATCAGAAGAAATATGATGTTTAACAATGAGATTTAGGTGGGTGGGGATTTTCAGAGTGACACTGCAGAAATAAAACCAAGTGATCTATCGCTTCTTGGTAATCGCTGCTGGTTAGATTTACACAAAACTCACTTTATTACATCATGATATTTTTTTCTCACACATGTACATGTTGCAGTTTGTCTACTTGCACAGTATATTTGCTTGTGTGCTGTATATAACAAATCACACAAATGTACGTGATTGGTACAGTAAATCTCAACGTCAAAACTAAGTGGTGTTTTCTTAATGATAATGGGCAATTACAATACCAAAATCTGCCACAATTCCAAGAACTTCCACAATTGCTTTAATGTCTTTGAAACTGCATTTGCAAAAAAGTTGGATAAAACTGAAGAAATAAACAAAAAATGCAAAACTGGCTCTAATTACGGAAAAAACACAAAAAAAAACTGTTTTCCAAAAGTAAGCAGAAGCTTGCACCTGCAACACACATATGCATCCATCTTTCTTTGCCCCTACTCTGCCACTTGTATCATTAAAGAGCTAATATGGGACCTCCCAGTAGATGCAGGGTCTAAAACAGAAATAAAACCCCAATAAAGTCTGGTTCCTATCTTCATCAGCTCCTAATGAAGCTGCAGGTGCCAGGCCTGATAGATTACTGGGTGTCTTCTGCAGGTTAGGGACTCTTGGGAAGAAGATGGCTTATCATAGGTACCTCATTAGCCAGAATCAGGTCAGCGGGACTCCATCCAGATCAAACAGCACACACACTTCTCTCATGTCCGAAGGCGAAGTGTTAAAAACTAATCACACTTTAGAGCAGGAGCTCCACTCTCACCTGCAGTGTGAGCGACAGAAGGACAGTGTCCTAGATGTAGAATATAGAGCAGACCTGAGGCACTAAACAACTTCCCAGTGCTTCTCCAAATCTCAATGAAGTGTTTTAAGTTCTGCTAACACCAGTAAATTCCATATAAAATTCATATAGTACCTTTCATATATTTCATATATATACAGTGAGGAAAATATGTATTTGAACACCCTGCTATTTTGCAAGTTCTCCCACTTAGAAATCATGGAGGGGTCTGAAATTGTCATCGTAGGTGCATGTCCACTGTGAGAGACATAATCTAAAAAAAAAATATCCAGAAATCACAATGTATGATTTTTTCAACTATTTATTTGTATGATACAGCTGCAAATAAGTATCTGAACACCTGAGAAAATCAATGTTAATATTTGGTACAGTAGCCTTTGTTTGCAATTACAGAGGTCAAACGTTTCCTGTAGTTTTTCACCAGGTTTGCACACACTGCAGGAGGGATTTTGGCCCACTCCTCCACACAGATCTTCTCTAGATCAGTCAGGTTTCTGGCCTGTCGCTGAGAAATATGGAGTTTGAGGTCCCTCCAAAGGGTTTCTGGATTTTTTTTTTTTAGATTATGTCTCTCACAGTGGACATGCACCTACAATGACAATTTCAGACCCCTCCATGATTTCCAAGTGGGAGAACTTGCAAAATAGAAGGGTGTTCAAATACTTATTTTCCTCACTGTGTAATTATATATATATATATAAAATGATAATATAATGGAAAAAACATTTAATTATTTATCCATATTTAACATAATAAGTATTAAATTATATTATTTGAAATCCCCCATCCTTGTGTACATTGTTACAACTTTGTTTCTAAATAAAAAATGACAAAAGCCTCCTAAAAATACAATAAAATAATATATATAAATATATATAATATATATCAAATAAACTGTTGTCGTTATTATTATTAGTAGTAGTTGTAGTATATAAAATAAAAATTATTAAATGTATGATTTATTATTATTAAATTAAATTATTATATAATAAAACTAGTTATTATTATTATTATTATTATTATTATTATTATTATTATTATTATTATTATTATTATTATTATTATTATTATTATTATATATGCACAGTTAGGGTTGTCAGGAAAATAATTACTTTTACTTAAAACATTCTCTTTTTTTAACGTATTTAAATCTGCAATTTTAGTTCAAATTAGGTAGGACTTTATGGCCTTAACATAATTATTATCAGCTGTGCTCATGAATATTGTGTTATAATTGTGTTCCTTACACTTTTCAAATCATTCCTACACCCCTGTAGATCTACCTTAAACTCTGCTTAAGAGAATAAAAAACAGGAAATACAAAAACAACCAAAAGCTGCGTTGAGCACAGCAAGAAAACTGGTGTGGAGAATCTCATTCATTCTGCACTGCTGATGGTCTTGAACTTTCAGCCCTGCGGAAGACAGTGGAAGTGGTAGGAATGAACCACGCGTCTTACCTTTTTTTGATCCTCCAGCTTTTGACTTGTGGACTTCTTTACATGCTTGCTGGTTTCAGGCGGTACATCCATCCCTGGTGAGAGCGGTAATATCTCCAAGAGAGACCGAACGAGTGAGAGAAAGACAGTGAGAAAAGAGCTACGAGCCAAACGTGTGGGAGAAAGGGAGGGGGCTACAGGCAGCCAGATTATTCCTTTGCCTGGGTCACATCTTCTCTCAGACTGAGGTGGGCCTTTCAGCAAGAACAGGAGATGGAAAATGAAGAGGAACGGAGATACACCCGAATTTACAGAGACCACGTCAGCAGGATGAAAAGACCAGCATCCTCTCCACACGTGAAAACATCCATTCAGAAGTTTGTAATTTCCAGCCAGAAGATCCCAGTGTGCGTGTTCTGATAGTCCACCTCAGGGCTGCATCCTTGGTCCTCAAATCTGTAAAACAAACAACTTTTATCAGATTTAGAACAAATATACAGATAAGAAGACATAATAAAAAACTGACACATGAGCAATATGAATTAATTTGATTAATTTGTATATTTTGAGAAAGTTGAAATCCCTTGCATGCCAATTTACCTCTTGCAATAATCCTTTCTCAGCATGTTTTATTTAGTTATGAGCTGAATGGGAGGCCAAATACAACACTGCTCTAGTCAACACAAATAACCCGACAAAGCATTCATGTGACCCACTACCAGCACTAATGCATCACGACCTGCTGATGCGCGGTGTAGATCAATTTTCACTGGGTCACACATAGCCTACGGTTTGTTCTGTTGGTAGCTGTTTTTAGAACAATACTTGATACAAATATAAGTCATCATTAAAAATATTTAATGT